>JBCJKH010050557.1:0-43474 GCA_039877255.1 Loriculus beryllinus | reverse complement strand
CAGGGTCAGGCTGCTTCCAGGCATCTAGATGGCAGATTATCCTGGTTTCTTTACTTGATGAAGCATGTTGCATTAGCAGGAAGTTACTAGTACCTTGTGTCTCCGCTTCTTGTATTTTTCCATGAGAATGATCAGGAGATAAAAGAAGTTTGTTGCCTAACAGAGAAATTATTAAATGGTCCTTTGACAGTAAAGAAATGATGTTAGAAAATTCTATTGACCAAAAGGCTTTTGCAGATTTTGAAAACTGAATTGTCATGAATATGGGCACAGTGCACATGCCACAGCTTGAACAAACTTTATGATGCAGGATACAGGTGTACCTTTGGATGAAAGAATGCAGAGTTGACATTGCTTCCATTTTAGCGTGAGCTGTACCCCAATATATCCTTTAATGCCTGTGCTTATGCTAACAGAAAACTTGATTGCTAGTGCCTATAAAGAGCAGATGGTATCTCTTGAATGTGTTTTAATATGAGAAGGTATTGAGCATAGATTGAGACCGTGTATATTTTAAATCAACTGTGTCTGTGAATTCCATTTCAGTGTTACCTGTGCTTTGAAGAACTTCAGATATTTAATAAGTCTGCAGACATCCCATAAATTCTTATTCACCCCACCTGCCTCCCTGTGCTAAGTTCCTGCTGTTACGAGTAGAGCTTTGATGAATATTTAGATTGCACTATAAAGTTCTTTCCTTCAAAGATATGGGTTTTCCTCATGGAGAAAGCTCTGTTTCTGTTCAGAAACACACAGGACAACAGGATTGCCTTATGTCCACAGTTCAACAGTGTTGCAAGTGGGGTGGGAATGAATAGCTCTTCCTAGAACAGCACAGAGATGCAAATATAGTTTCCTATTATCCAAAAAGCTTGCTCAAGTTTGGTATATCCTTTGGATTTTTGGTACTAAAGCAGTCTCATTCCCTAGTTCTGAAATGACTGTAATAGCAATCATCTTGATGGGTCTTATTTTGTGCTTGCTACATGTTTGTTCATCTTGAGACCTTCCTTCCTGTGCCCTCTCCACCTTTCCAACCGTGCATCACAAGTATCAAAAGTCTCACTCGTAGGAACCTGATTGAGCTGTCTTTGCTGTCTTCAAGAATCAACTATTTAGAGTGAGATAGAGGTTTATATGTGCAGCTGTCTGAAATTATAGCTCCCTTTTCTGAAAGGGGATGTTTACTGCCTCATTAATACCAGTTAACAGTCCTGCTTTTATAGCAATATATTAATAGGAGCAAGGTGGAAATGTTAGTGGAAAGTTGAGGTCTGAGGTTTTCATTAGTGCTTTTGAGTGTTGTTAGTGTCCTTATAAAGCTACAAATAAGCCAATGTTCTTGTGAGAAATGTGTGCCCCTTATCTGGCCAGATGGTTTATAGAGCTTTAGATTTATCATTTATCATTTTCTTTGTCTTTATTCATAAATGACCTCATTGTGAAGCTGTCTGGTAGACAGTTGTTTGATCAGTTGACTTTGAGAGGTCTCCCCTAGAACTTCCTGGAAGACCTCATCATTTAATGGTTTAATTTTATCTTGAAGCATTTGGGCTCTGTGGAAAATTTCCTGTGTGTTCTCTTTAAGAGGAAAGTCAGGATCTTGCAGCTACTAAAAATGTTTATGTCAGAGTGTTAGGATCTGACTTTATACAGTCCTGACAGAGGACTCAACATGAAACCTGGATCATGTACATGCTGCGTTCAGCTTCAAAGCATCCTTGGAGATCTGTGGGCATAACATGAATGCCTCCTGTGTTGCTGAGGAATAAGATCCATAGGTGACATGGAAAACGCTTACCCAGAAGTTTTTCCTTTCAGGGTACTTATGCTTCTGAATGCAACAGTAATCATTAATGGGAAGAGGTTTTGTGTTCAGGTCGGCTTCACATGCGTTATCATTGCACGTCTGAGCTGGCACGTTATGTTTGGGTCCTTCAGCCGCAGCTGTAATATGAATAATCCCTACAAACCCGATCAAAAGCAAAGCCTTACTGTTTTACTGACTGTCCTCTCAGCAAAGGTCATCTTTGAGCTGATGACCTCCTGGTCCAATGGACAAGATGAAGGGCTACCATTTTTTCCAGATGTCAGATCCAGAAAGATTGAGTGCTGTGCCTGAGGTTATGTTCCTGACTTCCTATGCAGTTGGGGAATTCTCCTCATTACTGGAGCAGTTTCAGAAGTGAAAGACTACCCTACTGCTTCACTTAAGGGCTTTTTGTTATGAAGTAACAGTCGAGCACACATGTGGCATTTTGCAAGGTGCTGAGGACTGAAACTGCCACGCCGGTTTGGTTGACTTTGCTATTGATCTACTCAGAAATTCAGTGTACATATGTGGTGACTTCTCTCCTGCTCACTTTAGAGCTCCAGAATAACAGTCCTGTAGCTCAAGCTTCTGTACCACAGCCTGCCTCAGACTACAGAGGCTTGCACAGACTCTTAGGGTTGTACTTGTTTCCCACAATTTTCTGCGTGTTTGTCTCTAAACGAACCATGAAATGATTCAGTGCCTGCATGTGGTTTTAATAGCAAGCGCATGTGGGCAAATGAGGAACTACAGAATGTTCAACTGGAAGTTTCCAGCAGAAGCTACGGGTTAAAGTCGAAGTAGGTTTGTAGTTTGTAGTACAGTGTTTGTCAGGGTTGGTTAATGGATTATATGACGTTTTAGATGAGAGTTCTTTCTATAAGCTTGTAACAACTGTTGAGTTGTGGAAACCTCTACACTTAATCAAGGGCAGATTATGAGCAGTAAGCTCCGGTTTGATCTTCAGTGGGATCTGATTGTTCTTCTGGGAAGTTTATGTGGTGGTGTTGGGTTTTGGGTTATTTGTTTTGCTGCTGCTGTTGTTGTTGGTTGTTGGGTTTTGGGTTTTTTTCAATCAAGAGTGTGCCACAAGTAGCTTTCTGCTCTCGTTTTAGCTGAGAGCTATGTTAAGGGTTTATATTTTTTAATTCACACTAGTCATCCACATCTTGAAAACTGCATCTACTGGCTTCAGGTGTTCTTTTCAGAGTCCAGAGCACGTGTTCAGCTCTGATGTTTCTTTTTGCATGGGAAGGGAGATTGTGACATCCCACTAGCACAAAATAAGAAGAAACTTACTGCTGACAGATAATACAAATCTCTCTTAGACTATCCTGCCTCTGTATTTTCTTTTGCTCCCAAACTTAAAGGGTTAATGTTGGTTTAGACTTAACCAGCTTTTGCTTACCGGTTTAAGCTTGCTGATGAAATACACAGTGAGAAATGCCTTTGGCAGTCTTTGAGCTTCATGTCCTTGTGTGTGAAAGGGAGGAAGACCATTGGGCAAGCCACAGGGAGGAAAAATGATAAATAAATACAAGTACTTGAGTATTATCTGCAAAGGAGACAAGAAAAATCTGTTCCTGTGCCTGTGATGAGAAGGTGACGAAGTAATGACTGAAATTGCTCTGGGGAACTATCCAACAACGCGGCACCTGAGCTGATCGTCTGTGCGGTCCATCCATCAGGAGGGGCTGTTAAAACAGGTTAGACAAACATGTTGGGAACAGGCCCTGCCCTTGGTCAGTGGCTTCTGGATCTTGTTTTCCCCATAGTGCTATAATTCCCAGGAAAGACAGGTGTAGCTGTAGGAGGGGATGAACAAGAAATGCAAGGGAGCAGCGCTACTGTGACAGAAACGCTTTGGGTATTGTGTAGAATAGGAGACTTAAGTGAAACAGGTAGATAAAGGCTATAAAGCTTACTAAACTGTGTTTCTCCACTTGTGTTACTGGAAGAGTTGGTTTTCTGTAGAGACTTTTTCACTGTCAAAATTATGTGTCAGGGAGGGGGTGTGGAGAAGTACCTGAACTTGGTGCATGGGTGCTGGGCTGCATTGATTTCTTCTTGCTGTGAAATTTGGGCACCAAATTGGGTTGCAAAGAGGAGTTATATGGCATACGTACAGATCTTATTGCTGCACTGTGAAGAGTTTGCTGGAAGCTCTGGTCAGTGGAGGGGTCTGAAATGACAGCAAGGAAACTATGATAAAATTTGCTATGTAATTGGACCCAAACCTGTGCAGTTTATGGAACTTCTCACAAAGCAAGGGCTATAGTGTTGAGGCAAACATTTGCATGTTCTAGAGAGAAAATGCACTTCTCTGAAGCACAAACATCCCAAGGTGCTGCAGTTGTAACACCTGTACGCAGTTATGTTATCTCTGGGCTCATCGGGCTTTAGGATTGGAGCCATATCTTAAAGGAGCTGTCACAGCAATCCTTGTTTGCCTCCAAGGTGTCTCCTGAAGTGCTCCTGCAGGTAATAAATCACCCAATAAAACACACTCTTTGACAGTAGGTGGAATTTGGAAATTAATTTGCACCCCTTAAATGAGGCTTCTCAAACTATAATTATCATGAAAGGAAGAAATGAGCTGTTTCAGGTGTAGAAATGATTTATTTATAAAGAATAAACTGTCATCAAGGTGGCACTTAAGCTTGCAGCGCCTCTGCTGCCTTTCTTTTAAGTGAATTAAGCAATGATATTTGCCTTCCTTCTCCTACTTGCAGGTCCTGGGCAAATCTGCAGTTGGTTGTGAAATGTTTGGTACAAAAGTGGCCTGCAATGAAATTATAGCAGCCTCTGGCATGTTCTCTTTCTCTAGTGTGTGAGCACCATCATTCCCTGCTCAATGCCTTATCTCTGGAAGAGTCTCTGGTCTCCTCTGGGGACACTACAGACCTTGTGCAGCCCAGTTGGCCATTCAGATTTCTCGTTTTCTCTTCAAGTGATGGATTTTGGGTACTGGGTGTTGGTAGCATCAGGAAATAGAAAGGGGAGGAAGTTTAACTAGTTGGCTGGACTGCGTATGGTGTAAGTTACCTGGAATAAGAGGTGATCCAAGATACCTGATTCTCTTTTTAATAATACAAATTTAAAGATGCCTGAGAGATCTATTTCTGAAGGCTTTGAGGGCACCATTTTTTAAATGCAGGGAAATGTGAGAATAGCAACATTCTAAGAGTGAATCATTTACAGAAATATTTACCTTCAAAATTGAGCAAGCACCGTGCTAAAAACATGGTACCAATGTGTCTGATCTGGCCACCAGAGCACCTGGACACTTACAGCAGCCATGTGGGTAAAGGGGACGTGGGCTTCATGGCAACTCTCATTTCAGAATTGCCACTAACCACTGTTCTAGTTGCTGTATCTGAAATGTATTAGCTGCTGACAGTATAATTTGTTGGCTTCAAAGAGCACGTGGTGTGCTAATAGAACATATGCAGTTTGTGTGACATGGAAGAAAATTGCCTCATTATTACATATTTAATATTGCATTATTAGTGCATTAATTTCTGAGAAAGCCCAGGAGGGTTTCTACTCATTTGTGTCAGTCTCCAAAGCGCAGCAGCTTCTGAGAAGGGCTGTGCCTGATTATTTCCCCCACGTGTGTTTGGCTGTTTAACTTGTTTGTGACGTTGACTTGAAGAAGGGACGAGGGTGCTTAGCACCACTGGATGATTCAAAACTCCTTTGCACACAGTGAGAAGCTTTTTCAGCTAAAGCCCCTTGAGAAAAAACAGAGTAAAATAACTTACAGTGCTCTTCTAATTTACATTTTAGTAATGTCTCCTACACCAGAAGTGGCTTTTGCTGGAAAGCATCACAAACACAAACAAACTCGGCTGTCATTCAAACACACCCCACTCCGTATGATGCTGTTAGATTGGAAACACCATATTTCAGTTATGGGAACTGATGGATTACAAGCAACTCGTGTGAGCAAAAAATACTTGTGAGTCTTCCTTTTCCCTTAGGTTGGAATAACGCTGTGCAGAATGCTTTTAATATAAACTAATGCCTTTCTCCTCCCGTCTTCTCCAGAGCTTTACCACAAAGTATTTTTACTGGATTGCAGAGGTTTTTTTGCAAGTGTGCTGGAAATATTTTTCATGAAAACCAAGTGGCAAAAATTAAGTGCTCTGGAATGCAGCTGAAGGGGCAGCCCAACTACCCTGAGCATGTCCTGGTTTGCTTGAAATATGGTTGCCCTTTACAAGCACTCAATTCATCTTGAGGCCAATTTTAACAGTGCGCAGTGCAGAAATGACTGTTATGACATGCCCTGAACCAGCTCCAGTTCAGCTTGTGTAAATTCTACATGTGAGGTGCTTTTGGAGCTGACAGGTGGAATTTTATTGTGATTGTATTTAACTATTCCACCACACTAAAGGCTTTTGTCATTTATCTCACCAAGTTCCTACGTGTTGCAAAGCAAAGGCAGGAGTTCTGTACTTTACCCAACAAAAAAGTTGGGGTTTTGTGGGGTTTTTTATTTATTCATTTCCAATCAGTACATCTTGTAAAGACTGTTCCTCAGGGTAGGATCTTCTCAATGCTCAGCTACGCTTTTCAAATGGGTACTTCCCAGCTGATCTGTAGGCACAGGGCATCATGTCATGGTCTTTTCTGGGATGACTGTCCCTCAAGGACTGTAGTGACAGGACAAGGCATAATGAGTTTAAACTTAAGCAGGGCAAGTTCAGGTTAGATATAAGGAAGAAGTTCTTTACTGTGAGGGTGCTGAGATGTTGGAATAGGTGGCCCAAAGAAGTGGTGAATCCTTCATCCCTGGCAGTGTTCAAGGCCAGGCTGAACAGAGCATTGGGCAACATGGTCTAGTGTGAGGTGTCTCTGCCCGTGGCAGGGGATTGAAACTGGATGATCTTAAGGGCCTGTCCAACCCAAACCATCCTACAATTCTGTGACTGCTGCTATTGGTGGAAATAGCTCATCCTTGGTTTAAGCCAGAGAGTAAAGTCAGCCAATGTTGTCTGTTCCTTAGGCTGTGCTCAGAGATCCTCTTCTGGCTGCACTGCTGAGAGCTTATATTCCCCAGTTGTGAATTGTCATATTTAACCTGGCTGATTTGGCATGAAGTGGGGATTGAGCAGTTATGTGAGGAGCCAGACCAGTGCTTGGAAGGTACAGGGACAATAATGGGGGGTTCACCATGTCTGTCAGCATTTCAGCATGAATTTTGGAACCTCCTTTCCACCCCTGAGTAGTTCTAGGCCTAAGACACTGATAATATCCACTGTAGGACTTCCAAACAAAGTCAGATCATTTACTGGTGTTGTGTCAGCTGAGCTTTTAAAATGGTATGTGTGTCTGCAGAATCAGAACACGGTTCTGCAGGTTTCTGAACGCTTTTCATGATGACAAAGACCACTACCAGCATTTAGTGGTGCTATTTAAAGGTGTTGATGATATTGTATCTTCTCATTGAAAGGCACAGTTAATTTTTGCTCTTGTATGAATTTCACAAATGTTGGTTGTTTTGTCTGATGTGTTCTATTGCTGCTTGTGCTGAGATAATAATTGTGGTTTAAGTGAAGAAAGCATTCTGGCACAAATCAGAAAATCCCAGGGAAGACAAATGAAAAATGTGATTAAAATGCCTTGAGGTTGAAACATTGCAGGAATTGTGATGTTTGGTTTAAGTCACCTGGCTATATTATACACTGCTAACACCAGTCTGTTCCTTTTCAGCCCCAAAGGTTACAAACATTACAGTGGGAAAGGCATTTGCCTTGATCATCTTGTTCCTTGTATTAGGCAATAGCATTGCTTACTTTCCTTTTCTCTTTGGTCTTTAACTGGCTTCCTAATTTCTCTTTATATACTGCCTGTTGCCCAGTTCTTTGAGTCCCACTGTGATCAGTGCAACCTCAGGGACACCATGGCTTTGATCAGGTTCAGTATTTCAATGTTTGTTTCTTCGGATGCTGCCTTGCACTTTTGTTGAACTAATTTGAACACTACATCTCAGTCTGAGGGCAAAAGGATGCATTATAATGTCTGTGAGTAGCACTAAATAAGGCTTACTAGTGCTACAGGTACAGAAATAGCTCTGGGGATCTGCCTAAAGGCAGGTTTCTCAAGCAGATACTAAAATGCTGTCCTCAAAGGTAAAAGTTCTGGAGATTCCTCATGGTTAGGGAATTCCTGGCTATTTCCCCAACCAACTTTTTTGTGTTTGATTTTCTTTCCCCTCAAGTAATGCCTGCTAGCATGAAAATTATTTAATTGCTGATTTTCTGTTTCCCAGCTGGAAAATAATTGGGAAGACTGTGGTTCAAATCATATCTATGTAAATGCCACCTACTGCTGTGTAGCACAGACAAAAGGCCATACCAGGCAATGCAACTTAAGCCAATGCACTGTGAGCTTTATGAATCTACCTATGACAGCAGGGAATTGGCAGATCTGCCCCTTGGCTGTGATGGGTGTTTGACGTGGCTGCAAAACCAATGAGGAAAAGAAATCATCTTAATGGAAACTTCTGGATGTGAAATGTCCTTTAAATGAATTAAAGCTCTAAGAGCAGCATTTCCCTCTGGAGGCCATGCTGCAGTGGGTGTGCAATTTGGCTTTCTCCATTCGGTGTCAATGTTTTCCACAGAAGTAATGTTTCTTAAAGGAACCATCAGTGCAGCAGATGCTGTGCTCAGACCTGCTGCGTGAGAGAGGAGTGTGCTGGAAATGCTGGGATCTGATCCCATTGTGGGGCTCTGGCAATTACGTTGACTGCTTGGATGTTTCTGCCTCTAGTGATGATGCTGAAACGTGTTGGTGGAGCTACGGTTGTATTGTCACCTTGGCTTATTCTCTATTGGGTGTTTGAGGCCACTTTGGGTTCTTTATTGTATATCTGAAGTAACCACAGACAAGTTTAGTCTATTTCCTTTGGCTTTTCCCTTCATTCACCGTGTCAGTTGCAGCCCTAAATTAGCAGTAAACTTTGTTAGGTGTCAGTTCAACAAAACACTTCGGCCCAGCTCCAACTCTGGAAGAGCTTTTAGATAGATGGAAAGTTGAGAGCATAAGGAAGAGTACAGAACCTAAGGACTTGTTTGGGTCTGGTCTTTTAGATAAGTTTTTAAAGCATAATGTTCTTATTCAGCAATAGGTAAAGCTAATGTCATTCATGGTTTAACCCCAGCTAGCAACATAGCCGCTTGTTCCTTCCCCATAGTGGGATGGGGCAAGAATCGGAAGAGTTCAAGTGGGAAAACTATGTTGTGATAAAGGCAGTTTAATGGATAAAGCAAAAGCTGTGCACACAAGCCAAACAAAGGAATTCATTCACTTCCCATCTGCAGATGGGTGTTCAGCCGTGTCTAGGAAAGCAGGGCTCCTTAGTGGCTATTTCGGAAGACAAACACCATCACCTCAAACATCCTTCCCTTCCTTCTTCTCCCCAGCCCTATATGCTGAGTATGATGCCATATGGTGTGGAATATCCCTTGTATCAGTTGGGGTCATCTTTTCCAGCTGTGTCACCTTCCAGTTCCTTGTGCATCCCCAGCCTACCCTATGGGTGGGGTGAGGAGCAGAAAAGTCCTTGACACTGTATAAGCTCTGCTCAGCAATCATGAAAATATCCGGAGTTATCAAGGCTGTTTCCAGCACAAATCATCATCCAACACGAAAACATCACCTCATACTAGATATGATGAAGAAAATTAACTCTAGCCCAGCCAAAACCAGCCTGGCTAAGGATGTGCTTAAGTGCTTTGCCAAACAGGGAGGGGATGATTTATACTGGTGAAGGAGAAAATACTGTTGACTTTGCTGATCACAGCTATAACCAGGATTTCATAGAACAAGAGTTAGTTGCTGTCATGCTCTGTGGCTCAGCTCCCATCAGGCTCTGAAGATAGCTCAGACCTATAGCTGGGATGTGTGAACAGCCACACAGGATGAACAAGTGAAGAAAAGAAGGGTTTATGTGTGTGTGGGATGTTCCAGTTCTTGCTCACCAAAGCACCCTTCAGGATCCTGTTCCCATGCTCTTGTAGTTTCATGCACTTTCCTCATGTCCAAGCTGAGTAACTGAGTGTGAGAAACTGTTTTGGTTTAGTGTTATGGTTTAACATTGTGGTTATGACAGATCCTCAGGGCAGACAGAAATGAGGTGGTTGCATGAAGACATGCAAATGAATTTAAAGGCTTATGGTGAAAGCATCTTCTCCACAAATGAATTAAATCATAAAGGGCCGTGGCTTGTATTTCTACAGGTCTTACAATGGTTGTGCCATTGTGCAGGCAGGGTTAGACTCCTTTGAGGAAGCCTAAAAGAGGTCCTTGGCAGCAAACCCTCCCTGCTCTCTGCCACACTGGCTTTGCAGATGCAGCTAGCCTCTCTGAAACTTTTTCCCAGCTTGCTGACAGGCAGGAAGTTGGGGATGCAGGCAATGGGATGGCTTTCCCTGGGGCTCAGTAGCAATGGACAAGTCTGCAAGTCCTCACCTGGGAGAGCAGTGAGTCCCTTGTGGCCCTGCAGTGCCTGACCTGACATGGTATGGCTGCTACCTTCAGTGGTGAGGGGGGGAAGAAATACATTGTTAGGAGCAGAATAGCTCTCCAGCTGCATAGGCAGGGAGGTCTGCTGTGTTCAGGGGGCTTCCTGTTTAAATAGCTAGAGTCTACAGAACTGGTTAAGCTATCAAAAAAAAAAACTATAGAGGGCAAAGAGAAGGCTTTAAAGGAAGCATCCTTCCTGTGTTGGTATGTGCATTGTCTGACTGTTCATTTGGGTTCGATCAAATTCTTGTTGTGATTTTTCAGCTACCTTTTAAATTAGATATTTCCTAATGTAGAATTAGATTAAAGTTTGTAGAACTGTAACTGCAGTCCAGGAAAGCTTGTGCTTTAATACGTGAAAGCAAAGGAGAGCATTGTCCTAAGGTAGTATGTCTCCCAGTGTAACATAGGCAAGTAGTTTCACTCGGTGGTTTCTGCAAGACCATGGCTTGTGCTTGGGCTGAATGGATGCTGCTGTTTATTAAAAAATAGAGGTAGATGAGGGAGAGAAAATAGTCCAGTCTTATTTCAGGCACACAGGATAGTCAGACTGTTCAGTACAGGACTTAGGGATATATTTGACTGCTGCTCTTTGAAGAAGTGGAGAATTAGATGTGTTTCAGTGCTTTGCAGAACTAACTCCTATTCAGCTAACACCAATGGAGATCAGATGTGATGAACTCCTTCAAGGAGTCTGTGAGGGTAAGTCCTTTAACTCCTCCTGTACTGACTTGCTGTTTAGGCCTGTATGCCAGACACCTCACCTTGGCCTGCTGCAGCTTCCCCTGTGTGTTGTTTCAGTGGCACCCACTGGGGCATGGCCCATGAGGCTGTGAGCACCTTCCAGGACAAAGCTCTGTCATCTTTTACCTGTGCTGTGCAATGCAGATACAGCAGCTGTCACAGAAGCAAGCTTAGCAATGCCTGATTTTGTGAGATGCTCATAAAAGCTTGAATGTGTGTACATGTAAGTGTGTAATTTTGTGTGTAAGGTAAGTAGAACACCTTTACATGAATAGCCTTTCCTAAATCTGACATTAATCTGCATTTTTTCTGTCTGCCACATGATGGAGGTACTGGTGTGAGAGACATAAACAGCGCTGCATGGTCACGCACTTCAAAAAGAGAAGTTCCAATTTGGTGATTTATAGTAGTAGTTCTGTTGATGTTGATTTTGCACTGGCCTTGATGGAGTAATCTTCTCATAGTATCTGTGGGGTGTTCAGGTTAAAGCAACGTTTGGTTGTCTTTTTTCTTCCACAAAAGGCAAGAATACCCTTACCAGGTGATCAGGCAAATATACAGGACTATCCTTACCAGATGATCAGGGCTATCAATGCAGTAAAATACTAATTATTGTATTTTGGAAGACATTCAAGAGGATTTGCTTAGCTTCCATTAACTTTATTGGGAATTTAAGCGGTACTTAAATGTGCATGGCTTGGGCTCAGATACAGCTTCTGTAAAAGCAGGGAATTTGCAGCCATTTCCAGAAGTTAAATCCTGCTCTCAGCAGGAGTCTGTGCATCTTGGGAAGGATGTGGTAGGATCCAAATTAGTCGATCCTTGTATTGTATGCTAGAACCTTGCATCTATTCTCTCCTCTTTCCTCCATCTTGACCATTCTGGGTCCTGATCCAGAATCTATCAAAACCACATGTGCAGAATTCCCAGTGTTTTCAATGAACTCTGGATCAGGCCCATATGCAAAGGCAGAGAATGATTTCCCTATGACAGTTTTTCTAGTGTCGCTCAGAAATCTCCTGGTAAGAGCTGAATTGATTTTGTTATGGTGAGAGCTGCTCTGTTATACTTGTAATCGTAATGTAGTAACAAGACATTTGTAACAGAACTGCTAAGGGTTGAGATACATCCAGAAAGGCAGAAACACATGTTTCTTGTGGCTGCTGCTCGAGGACAAGAGTTCCTCTTCTGATGTCAGTGTGATTACAGCTGCACTGTTGTAAAGTTTCTCTGATTGAATATTTGCTGGATGAAGCAATACTCTCACTCCTCTCCATAGATCCACCTGCTTTGTGAATCAAGCATGCTACTTGTCTAATTCCTTGTGCTTAGGTCCTTGTATCCCCTGCAAAATCCTCATTTAAAGAACTGTTCCACTCTGTGATAGTCGAAATCTTATCAGTCCAGCACCTACCTGTACATTTGATTGCTTTGATTAGAGTTTAAAAGCTTGTATTTAGAGGCTGTCTCTCAATAGGTGCCTTCAAAAGGCATTTTAAAAATTATACTTCTATTTAAAATGCTTAATGTATGTAAAAAGTACATTAAAATGCCTTCAAACTTAGCGAGCTGACGTGCTGCCTGAACAGCAGCACATAACCACTCGTGTGTGTCTGCACCCACGTCCTGATGTAATAGCTTCTCCAAATGTTGAAGTTTTTCCTCACAAGACTTCTTCCAGCAATGCTGGGCTCCACGCTCCAGGCTTCTGCTCCTAAGTTTTTTTCATGAGAACAAAGATTAGCCCTTCATGGTCCTAAACTCAATGCATGTGCATGACTTAAAGGCATTACCTACCAATAAATAGGAGATTAGCTGCGGCTTGTGTATTTCCTGATCAGTTCAGGTTTTTTCAGATGGCTCGTTGTTATCCCGTTTCCTTTAACGATGGGACACTTTAATGAGTTTGCCATCTGACATACATCTGCTTCCTGTTAAACAATACCTTCATTCTTCTACAACTGCTAAACTCATCTTTTAGCCTACAAGATTTTTATCAGTGCCTTGCAAGCAGCATGTACAAATCAGTGTCAGCATATTCATTTTCTTGTTGGAGATTTTTCTGGACATGTTGTTTCCAAGGGTGAACGGCAAAACAGGCTTCTCCTTCAGTGCTTCTTTGTTGGAATATGGGCGAACATGGATATTATTTGTCTAATTAGGGGCTGATTGGTCCAGCTTGTGCATAAAGTCCAATAAGATCAACTTTTGTGGCTAACATACCGTTCCTAATAATTATTCTATCCTCTCAGCAAAGGGTCTGGTGCAAAAGGGGGGGGTGTGTGTGTGTGTGTGAGATTTTGAAGGCTGTTAATACTGTTTCTGTGAGGAAAGAGCCGTTAATAGCTCAATGATGGTCTGTCTCACGCGTGGGCAAAGTTATGGCTCTGTGATCATCAGGCTCTCTTAAATCAATCCAGCCTGCATTGAGTTTGTGCATCTGCCTGAGTGGTTCTATTTTCCCCATGTTTTGGGAACACACAGTCATGCCGGCTCTCTGACTGTGTCATTCCCCTTCACTGCTCAACATTGCTCCTCTAGAAAAACTTGTTTCGTTTCTTTTTTTCTTGTTATAAACCCTTTTTCTAGAGGAGGGAAAATTGGGTAGAGTTTTCCTTGTATTTATCTGCCTCTACCCAACTTTCGTGTGCCGCTTTTATAACAAGCGTGCTGTGCTTTCTACAAGTCTGTTGCATGTGCAGTTCTGCCACACAGGTCCAAAGGACATCTATGAGAATGGTTTGTAACCAAATTAAGCAACCATGTGGGGCACATAATATTTTGACTCTGAAAGGGATTTACTTCCATTTACATGTGCCAGGTGACCAGTGGAAATATTCTGGGTTTAGAGCTGGGGAAACAGAGGAAGCAAGGTGCAAATGTTTATTTGAGGATCGGTGAATCAGAATAACAAATGTTATTCAGGAATTCTGTGTTTCTCCCTGCTTATAGGTTGTAATTGTCTCCCAGCTCACACAGGGTTAATGTTACTTGCTTAGAAGCGAGGGAATTGCTGGTTATTTCAGGTAGCTGCTGGTGCATGATCTGAAGCTTTTGTTTTAATGATGCTCTTGGTACTTGGTTTCTACCACCTTAAACGTGGTTCCTTTGCCTCTGGCAGTGCTGTAGAGCCAAGGTTCAACACTGGAGAGCTGTGGAAAGTTGCTTGTTGCAAATGCAATTTGATGGTTTAGGTGTGCTGACCCAACTTCCTAGGGGCTTCAGCCCCTCTTTGGCTTCATGCAGTCTTACAGGAAGGTGCTGTATGTGAACTTGGTCTTTCACTATGTCTCTCAAGGAATGGAGCCAAGAGAAGATCTTCTCTGGTCATTGCCGTACCAGTGTTGTCATACTTGCCTGAAGAGGTTTGTTTCTAGTTACATCAGTGTTTATTAACAAAGCCCTCCATCATTTATTTAACATATGAACTTGTTTGTTCTTTCACCACACTCACGCCTTCCATCTCTTGGAGCACAGCTGCTAGCTTTGACATGTTAAGATTGCAAATTACCTTTGTTAGGTTCCTTATGGAATCTGCAGTTTATCAAGGAGGTCCTGGGATGCAGTATTCATTGAAGCTGTGCAACAAAGTCAGTCTACTTTGTCAGCTTTGGGGCATACAAGTGATGATGGCAGTACTGAGCTCCTCTACATCTTCACTGTCAGTCAGAACTGCAGAAAGGTACAGGTCTTCCTAACAGTGCTAATTGCTGTGACTTCAGACATGACCAGGGAGAGGTTTACCTCATTTCACGCTGTCTTTTCAAATCCTACCATAGAGAAAGTGTATTTATAGCTGGAACACCAGTTTATTGTAATCCAGATGTACTGGGCAAGTGTGTAAAGAGTTTTAGGACAAGGCACTGAATCAGATTTACTGTGATTATTAGTGGAAATATTTTGGTGCTAACTGCAGTGTGCAGACAGCGTTGTTTTATTCTACTGTAATGTGAACCTATTGGAGAGAACCATCTTTTATAAAGAAGCTGATTTTTTTTTTTTTTTAAAAAGGAATGTAAAAGGGACTTCAGTAAAGGGAAGATTGTTTTCCTGAAGTTTGTGGTTTATGTATCCTTGGAAAACAGTATGTTCTTTGATACTCAGAAGTGGGTTATTAGATTTTTTTATGTAATTGTAATGGAGAAGGCACAGTTTGGCATCTGCAGCTGAATCGTGATGGAGTACTCCTTATAAATATAGGCTTCAACATGACAGTGTCTCTGTGAGCCTTGTCAAAGAACATGCAACTGATAGGTTAGGTGCAAGCTTGAGAACCACTCCATGACTGCAGTTCAAGAGCTGATGTTCTTGTCATTAGCCTTTGTGATACTCGTGCTCTCCAAGTTCTCTTCCATAGCTGTTGGCTTCCCTCCCATTGCTGTTAATATAGGGAACAGTGGAGTAATAGGGAGAGCTGTTCCTGGGATGGAGGCACAGTTCCAGGGGCACAGATTGCTCTTACAAGGTGCGCCTGTTCCTCCTCTCACTGTTTATGCCAGTCCCTCCTGCAGTATTTACTCTAACATTTGTAAAAACAGATAGCTGTTTTGGAGAGCAAAGCTTGCTGAACTGGAGACAGCGAAAACCTGAATAAACAAACATGTGCCACAGATTAGTAAGAACATCTGTAGGTTTTATATTGTTTTGAGAACACATACCACATAGTTTTTTCATTTCTTATGCTTTTCTAGTTTCTCCCCTTCTTTCTGTCTCTCTCTCTTCTTCTTTTTAAATATATTGCTAATAAAGATTGGAGGTAGAAAGCACAGCTGGACTCTGCATGACATGCCACTGTTTAATTTCTAGCTTGGAGGATGAGAAGAAGAGTAGTTTTATTGTATCCTAGAAGAGAATAAAGCCACATGCAAATTCCAGCCGTGGACATCTGTTTCCTCTTTGTGTGAAAGAATTCTCATATTTGGAAGGGAATCCCAGTTCTGAAGAGGCTGATGAGTTGGTTTGGTTGGGTTTTTTTTCCTTTTGGTTCTCCCTCCCCCTCTTTGCCACTCCTTCAGCATCCTCTCCTTGCTCCCTGGCTGCTGCGTTTCCTTCAGGACAATGTCAGCTTGCAGTTTAGATACTGAATGGGTGAATTTTGGGTTACATTAAAATGTGTTGCAGCTACAATGAGTATTATTAAGCTCTGCTGTAAATTGCATTTTACTTAATTAAAAAGTGTGTGGTTGTAGGACTTTTGCTCTGTCATCCATCTTCAGGTTGGTGTTTTCATAGAGTGAGATGTGCGTCTGTTGCTCTTGCCATGAAGTGAGACTCTTGGTAGAAGTAGCTTATTAAAATGAATCTTTAAAATTCCTGTATCAGGGGAATTAAGCAGATCTGTAGAAATAAGAGCCTGCAACATTCATTACATCAAGTTAGGCATCAGGTGCTGAGGACTACAGGGACCACAGTAAATGAGAATGTCACTAACCTAGAAAACATTTTGGAACAACAATTTACAGCACTCTGGGGGCTTTAAACTTCTTTCTTTTTTTGGTGTAAGAGCTGACTGTGTTGAACAAACAGCACAGTTATATAACATTAGGCCAGACATGAGAACTGGTACTCTCTGTCTATTTTATATTAACATCGAAAGAGAGGGTGGTGGAGCTCACCAGGGTTTCATATTTGCTGGCACAGAGCTACCCACATGTGTGGACCACATTTTTATTGTTGTCTTAGCCTATTTCAGGCATAAATGTCGCTGCCTGGCAGGGTGTGATTCTGTTCATTGCTGAAAAGCTTTCCCTTTACGAAGCAAAGCACAAAAAGGAATAAAATGCTGTAAATGTTCAAATTAAGAAGTGCCTCCAGCCTTTGAGATTTTGTCACTTCTGTCCTGGTAGAGGATAAAGGGCAATGAGCCATCTAAAGGCTTTGCTGGATGAGCTACCCTTGCTGAGCTATTTCAGTTTTGCACATATTAATCCTGCCTTTGGGTGTGGGTTGCTTAGTCTGGTCTCTCAGGGAAACAAGGCTTATGCAGATGGGTTGTATGCACACATGAATGTATGGCAGCCTGTGCAGCCCTTTGACAGATATGCTTGCTACAGAAATGGGGTGGAAAGGCAGAAGCTGCAAAGAGAAATAGAAGTTCCTCTGAGATTCTTTAAGAGGAGAATGTGAAGGAGAATAAAGAGGATAAAGGGGTTTGGGAAAGGCTTGCAGTTGGAATTGAACTTTCAACAGGGGCTGTGGAATGTTGAGGGGAAATATGATGGAGTTCCCTGTCCCGAGAAGATCGATGAACACAGCTTGGAAATTATTTGGCTTCAGTGAATTTGATGACAAAACCTGCAGGAAGCCAGATTCCCTTCCATTCCAGTACCCATGAAATTGCTTGTGTGGGTTTTGCTTTTAAATCAGGATGTTGTCAAACAGGCTACAATGGATAACTGTAAAAAATGGAGGACATCTCCTTAGTATGATCTTAGTGCAGGCAAAGGTGCATATTTTTGTTGGTGTGTTTTTGTTGGTGGAGCTTCCCAGTTTGTTTGCTTTTTTCAAGCTTTCAAACTCGATCAGTGTGTGACTTAGGGATGTTTAGGCCCTTATCCTGCAGGCATCCCAGAGAGGAGGGAGCCCAGTGGCTGTGCAGATCCCGCTGTCATACATCCATACTATTCCCAGGCATTTTGGAAGCCCGTGCATAGCAGCAGCTCATGGGGCGCATGGGGAAAAGTGAAACAGATAATCCCCATCCAGGTCAGGTCCCTGCTGAGCAGGACATGGAAAGCAAACACCAGGAACGCTGAAAATCAAACAGCGGTTGTGAACAAATTTCCTCTCTGATTGAAATGCTTCGAGCTGGGAGATAAAAAGGGGTTTATGTCAAAAGCTTCGCTTGTCGTCTTGTTAACAGCTGCAGAATTTTACCACTCCTTCGTGAGCGTAGGAAAGCGAAACTTGGAGGCTGTGTTTGAAAGCTTGTTTTGTTTGGTGTACAGCTGGATACGGAGCGTTTCCTTTCCTCTCTTTTAACAAATTTGAAGCAAATGTAGTGGGTATTGTTTCTTTTTTCCCTGTTTTTTGGCCTAGGTAATAGATTATGCTGCTTTTCATTTTACATTGCAAAGAAATCATGCCATTTAACTCCAGTTCAACAATGATGCAGCAGCATGTGGATATATATATATCTTCTCATAAATATATTACCACACATTACTGTCAAATAGCTGGGCTTTTTCACCCAGTATTAAAAGGGAAATTTAATTGCTACAGTGGAGTTTCAAGGCCCTGATAAATAAGAGCCATGTCTGACCTTTATTGTGGGGCTCGGAGCTGCCACCAGGGATATTGCTCATTGCTCAAGATGACAAACTTCCTCTGAGATTTCAGTTTGTCAGCTCAATGTACAGCAGTGACATTGATTTCTTCTCACTGCCATTTCCTGCCCGAATAGATAACAAATGTTCTGTGGCAGGTGCCTGTCAAGCTTCGTTTTGCCTGGCAGATTAACCTAATAGACTCATTTATTAATCATTAGTTGCAACACAGTGAGGCAGACGGGACTCTTTAGCTCTTGTGATGTTTAATGGATGTACCATTGTACATTCCTTTGTGTAGCGTGAATTTGGGTTTAATAAGCAGTTCCTCTCTCTCTGTAGTGAATGTTTTTAACCTGACATTACTCACAAAGATCAAAGATTTATGTATTAGTTAAATGTGACCCATGTTGAGCATCTACTACATGGCAAAAGGTGCATAAGTGCTCTCTGAGACTGATAAAATGATGCACGAACTGCAAATCAGCTGAGGGGGCAAACTGACCCAATATACATCATGTTTGGGGAGGAAAGTTAAAAGTAGGAGAAGAAAATAGATACTTGGAAGAAGATATAAAACTGGGGCTTGACTGGCTGTTGAAGTGGAGAAGTTAACTGCAGATGTATTTAGGAAGGGGCAAAGCAGACCTGCACATACATCTGTAGGCAACTCTAGCACAGTACTATTTTCCTAGGGACCCCTATCTCCAAGATGTCTTGAGATAGAGTGTTGGTCTGGAGATGTGAGGGGTGGTACCAGAGGAGGATATTTGGCATGGCTTGTCATAGTGGTGATGGAGGAGGAAGATACAGAAGTATTTAATAGAGAGAATGGAGGAGGGAGGAAAAAATTATAAGGGAAGGTATAATCTTGGAAAGTGATGTCTTTTGTTGCAAAGAATCACTCTGTTTATGGCAAAAACTGACTTACTACATATGTTTGCCCTGCACCGCCTACAGAGCTGACAGCAATGTGTGTTTGCTTTTTTCCCCCCCATGTGTCAAGAGTTGGTTATGAGTGTTAAGCTGGTCATGAGGTGTTTATCAGGGCAAAACCTACAAAGTAGGCACAGGCACTGCTGGAGACACATGGCAATAGGAATGAACCTAGGCAAAGATACAGGCTGTTGCTGGACAGAAGAACCTCTCATTATACACGTGGAGATGAGAACCACCAAGCTTATCCTTTGAGTTTTAGTTGACTGTGGTAGCTCTTCACATCCTGCTTTTAATTTTCAAGGGGGCTTTTTAATATGAGATTACTTGGAGAAAGTTTCTGCAGCTGATGCTCAACTGCAAAACCTTGGTTGGAACACAACTGTTTTCAGCTCAGCCTTTGTGAGAGTGTCTATTGCTGAAGATGTACTTTTTCCAAGCTGTGACCGTGGTCTTGGGAATGTGTTTCTTGAACCATCCTTATGGCTTTCTTGGCTGAGCATCAAACCAGGAATGTCCCTGCACTAGATCATACTGCTTATTGCTCTTGTAGGCCACCCTGGTAACAATACATTAACCTCTCAGCAGGGAATGTGATAAACAAAGTAAAACTGCTTTAGTGAAACCAGTCATTTAATGGCAGCATACATAAAGTATCCGTAAAGATTTGTAAATGTAATGAGCTGCAGTTCTCTGAGTGAACAATAACTGTTCTTAATTTAGGCAGTGGAGGAATATGCCAACGTCATTTGCTTTTGTAACATTATGTTGTTTTTTCTTTTCCCACCTCTCCAGATTCCTTTTTCTCTGGTACAATTTCCCCTCTGGGAGTCCTTAAAGGTAAGTCCTCTTTAATGAGAGAAATAAAAGTTACACATTTTGCAAAGGCATTCCATGGTAACTTATCTAACTTGGTTATCCCAATTATGGGCATGTCCAAGAATCTGTATGTACTAACCTACCTATGCCAGAATAACTGAAAAATAACAGGGAATATCTAACCATTGATGTGTAGCATGCAGTCTAAATTTTACTCCCCAACATACCAGAAATCTAATCTTTATTTGTTGTTTGTTTTTTAGTGTTTTATTCTTCAAAGTAATTGGGAAATTGCAGTTGATACAGAAAAAACTGATAGTATTTTGCAGACACAGAGAGACTGTGTCACTGACAGGCTATTGGCTGCATATACTTCGTTTAAAGGTCATTTAAAGAAGCTGCCAATAGATGATATTCTAATAGCGCAGCTTATCAGAATGATGTGCTATATCCTCGCACCAGCTGGTTGCTCTATTTATCATGGACAGTCATGGTTTAGATTGTTGAGCACAGGGTTGGATTTGAAGACATGGCATTTCTTCATCCCTCTGTTTTTGCTTTAACTCGCTGCAGAAGGTGAAGGAAAGGCTTCTTCAGGTGTGTTGAGATCTGGATTGGAAACATGGACAATTATTGCAGGTCACTAAAGGCATTGTAACAAAATAAAATATTTGTAGGAGAGGACCTGAAAATAACTTTCTTCATGTTAATGGTACTGGACTTCTGAGCAAGCTGGCCACTGACACCCAAATTGGGCAGTAGTGTTGGAAGGGTGGGATCCTGTGATGGTCTTCCTTGTCCCTTGCTGCTTCCATTTAGTTAGAAGGAAATTATATTATCCTTGGGACAATAGCTTGTCCTTTCACTGTAAGTGGCTTGGGTTGTTCTGAGGGGACAAACCCACAATGTGAATGGTGCATCTGGAGACTTCAATGAGTCAGATAAACAGGGGAGTCCACAGGCAGAAGGAGCATGAAATCATACAAGAGCTTTCACAGAACTGAGCTGTGTTCATAGAGGATTCTGTAGGTTCTTCATGAGCTCAGCCTGATGTGGTGTCTGTATTGTCCCATTGCACAGGGAAGCTTTGGCTGCCTTATTAGGAATCTCTTTCCCTGCCAGTGTGCAGGAATGGCTTTGTGTAAACTCTTCAGCAGGGATGCTGGCCTGACCTGCTAATTGTTAGTGCAGCAGCAGTGTTTGGGAGCAAGAGGTGGCAGTGCTTAAAGAGAAAAAGTGCTGTGTTCTTGCCAAAGCCACATAAACCAGCAACGTTATGTGGTTGTTTGCAGACTGTAAAGTTGGTTTAACTAATGTCCACATAGCTGTGACAATAAAATGTATTGTTTAGATTGCAGGCTTTAAAGAAGACAGTTTGAGTTTAGCTGGCTACTGGAGTGAGTCACTTAGGATGAGACATCACGTTTAATCTAAAGAGCTCAGTGCAGATCTGGAGAGAAACAAAACCAGGTCAGTTTGTTCCACAAACCCATTGCAATGTATTCTGACTGTGGAACCAAGAGCAGATGACTGCAAAGATCAGTCTTACGTGCTCCAGTCGCCTTGGCTTAGCAACGGAGAGAACTCAAGGTTTGTCACATCAAAGCCAAGCAATGAAAGCAGGATACGTTTTGTTTATCTGAATGGAGCTCTTAAAAATTGCCCTGACAGTACAACAAAAGGCAAAAAAAACTATGGTCCAGCAGACTGGCTGTGGCCAAGTAGCATCAATAGGAGTAGTAGGCAGGCTAGGGGTACTTACGGGTGCAGGAAGGGAGCATGAAGAGATGGCAGTTAAGAAGAGGTAGGAGTCTCAAAGACTGAACATGGAAAAGTTATTGAGATGATATCTGAGGATTCTACACTGTGTTAATGGGATTACTTGAGAAAGGAAATACTGGAGCAGTTGTGTATGATGTGTGTGGGTCATCTCTCAGAGCAGAACAGAACAAGTGCCATGGCTCTGTCATTTTAAAAAGCTTTAGTACTAAGTTATGTAAGCTGATGGAAGATAGACTCTTATAATTCCCTGAACAAGCTAATCACCATAAAAGTCAGGAAAAATATTTTTCCATTGTAAAGAACAGTTAGCACATAAAAGAAGGTTTCCTTTTTCTTTCCATACATGCTGGCTGCAAGCAGCAGAAGGTTGTTAAGCTTAAATAAGCTTAATAAAGGCTTGATGTAGGTATCAAATCAGGTGTTTTATCCCAGTTTTTCTGCCTGCTTTGTTCCAAGCTGCTCTGGTTATTCGTTATGCTTCCAGCAGATTTTAGCCACAGAGTTTATGTGTGCAGTTTTCTTCTGTCTGTGAATGTAAATCAGCTGTCCTGTGTGAGAGTAAACTTACAAATTGTGCACTAAAGTAGGTTAGAAGAAGAGAGCATTGTATGAATGATTGACCTATACGGTTACGTATGCTAAGGGTGCTGGCAAAGAGGGTATTGCAATGATTAGCAAGAAACAGATACTGCTTCAAATGTAAGCTGTCCTGCCAGTTATTCAGGTGAACACAATTTAGAAGCAGTTCTTAGTTCACAGTGTTATTAGTTCTTAGTTCACAATGAATTAAGAAACAACAGTAAAGAAATGATGGCGTAGGTAGCACCCACTGCTTTAATGCATGCTTCATGTCCTTTGTTTTACTAATTCTTCATTTTTCTATACTTTGTTTTTGATTACTGATATAAACCAAAAGGGAGAAGGAAACTGCAATGTTGTATTAAATTTCAGGACAGACATTGTAATTCTGTGCTAGGCTGAGTTAGTGTTGTGCTTCTCTGTCTTTTTAGCCCAAGCCTTACAGTGAAACAAAGTTTGAATTCATCTTAAAGTTCAGGAAAAGAAGGGGCATTTCAAACCCCATTCACTCTTCGCTACACCAGCCATTGGAGGAGCACCATGGCTAATGACCACAGGCACTGTTTGATCAGATTTAGGTTCTTTCAGGGCTAATGCTTCTGATTCCATCCCAAAACCATCTGGCCATGAAGAAAGGCAGCAGAACACAGATGTGGTGTGCTTCCCAAATGCCTGCAAAGCACACTGCCTTCCATATTAGTTCAAGTTTTTCAATAATGTTGTAAGACACAGGCGCCTTGTATTCTGCCCTGGAATTTCCAGGGTGCCTCTGTAATTTGCTTTGGAAATACTCTGTGTGTTCTTCATTGTGTGAATTTCATATTACAGGCTGTGTATTTGGCATGAAATTGTTGTGGGTTACAGAGAGTCTAGCACAGCTCTCATGCTTTCACCCTGCTGCCCTGTGTGTGTAGTCTCCACTATGGTGACTGTAACACTTTGGAGCCCGTCCCTTCTCTATTATCTTCTTTATCTTCAGGCATTTTATTTAGCATTTATGATCATCATATCGTAATACCTACCAACCATAAGTGATTTATCATCTGTTTCATGCTGTGCTTTAATACATGTTTTTTCTCTTTTAGACCTGAGAAAAAGATAACTTTGATTTCTGCTGTGGAAATGCCACAGAAATACAGGGCATCAGGGGTTCTTTTTCAACAAAATAGTGCTTAACCCCCTCTTCGCTCAAAATCAAGAGCCTCTGGTTAGGTTTAAGTCCAGAAACATCTTGTCAAAAATGCCTGCGTCTTATGGCTGAGTGGGAATGGTCAGCTCCCTCTGAGAACAGAGCTGTGTGTAAGGTAAACCTGTCCCAGGTGAAATAAGGCTCAGTCCTCTTGGGTTTTATATTTCTCCGTGTTGGCTGCGCTTCAGAGCCTCTGAGAGTTGCTCAAATGCAGCTGTACATGGAGAATGGTCTCTTTATAGAGCAAATGTATTGTATGTCTGGAGAAAAGGCTTTGGTAGCCAGTGAGGAGGGAAGGAGCAGGTGGGTTAGGAGGACATGGGTCTCAAATGAGTAGACTTGAAAAACAAGGGAGGTTTTGGTTGGTTGGTTGTTTTTTAAAGGCAAACAAACCTACTATCCTGGGAACCTTTTATTCTTCATTAGACATGTCTGATTCTGAGGTGGGACACTTGGGCAGTGCTAAGACTGTGTAACATAAGGGTCAAGCTGACTTCTCCCTGCAGACTGTGTGTCCGTGAGTCCTGGGAGGGCTGCCCCAGACTGTGCTACTCTGCTGGCCCAGGACCTGCAAGGAAAGATAAAAACCTTGGACTAGCTATGCTCAAGGTGATCATCTGGCTCTTCTGATACTACGTGGGGCCAGGATTTCCTTCTTTGTCTTGGTGCTGGGCAAAACCTAAAGCCCAAAGACTTTCTGCAGCTATAGTGAGCCCATGTGGTTTTCTGTCACTGGCTTTAACAATTAGATAATTTTCTCAAATCTGTGAATCTCACAAGTTAGCAAGTGTTTTATAAGGAAATACTTGGTTGGACCTTGAGGGGCAACAGCCAGAGACAGGGAGCTTATATAACAATGGGGTTTTGTAATGACTGCGGTGGCATGTGGTAGTGCTGTAAGATGCTGAACAAGCAGAGACATGCTTCGGTGGCTTCAAGAGAGTACACACAGGCATGTTTCCACCCTATGAAATAAACTGGGCATTGTAGTTAAAACAATGGGGAGAGTCCAGCCATTCCTGTGTGAGGCTGAGCAGTATCAGAAGGTTGGTTGGGTCAGAACAGAAGTTCCCTGTGTTCCTAAACTGGTTTCTGCCCACAGAATGGAGAGCAGGCTTGGGATTGGTCTTACGTTTCCTTAGGTCCCTTGTTTTCCATCCAGGTTCAGTTGTCACCCAAGGAACAAGGCAGTTGCTTTGAGAGGAATAGAGCTTAGGAAATCTGCTGTTAGACTGATCTGCATGAAGGCATTGGCATGTGTACTCATTTGCTTGGTTGTCTTGGTTCCTCTCTGCAGAGAGCTCAATTTTGAAGGCTTGGTATAGGCAGTAGAGGGTGTGAACAGGTCTGGTTCGAAGTGGACGTAGCCTTGCTTGTAGTTGGTCAGTGCAGACACTCCTTTGAGATGTATTTTGAAGCATGCTGTGCAAAGACTGCTTGGTGGGTTTCTGTGGAGAGTGGAGGCGCTAATCTTGGTTGGAGCTCATTGCACCTGAGTTTTAAAGTTAGTAAGAATGAAAAGTTTGCAGAATGCTTCTGCCTGGGCAGCTGGGGCTCTCGGCAGTAATGCGTGTTTATAACTCCACCATTGAAACAATAAACCACATGCTATTTCCCTCCTAAAATTTGCAATCAAATCTGTTACTGTTTAACAGCAGAAGTAGAAAATAGAGGAATGTAGCCAAACTAGGCCTAAAATGGCTCTTTCCCTCCTCTATAGGTAAGTGACAGCTTTCCTTTTTTCCTGGAGAAGCAGTCTAGTATTTCCTTCTGCTGTGCTCAGCTACGTGTAAGTCAAGAGTAAATGAAACCCAGGCCCAGTTTTAAACCCATTTCCTTGCAGGCAGTGGAGTAAGTGTTCTACCATACCTCACTCCCTCTTTGAGTAACGAGCGGGCTGATTTAGGGATTAAGTCCTAATGGTTAAATAACGCTAACATGTCTGCCATTCGCTTAGGTGCTCTATCAGGAAAACACATTTCCAGGCCTGATGTAACTTGCGGCCAGCGTGGCCTGTGCATGCCATTAGCATAACGGCTGCATTTTCCTCACAAAAGAACAATGTCCCCAACAGCTGTTCAGCAAACAGCCCTCGCTTTATTAGTGCCACAATAAGTGTCATTCACACAGCCTTGAAGCGCAGTCGAAGGAATGCTGTACGCCATCTGCACCGAAGAGCAAGAAACAAATGCAATCCTTACTTACAGCACTGCAGGCACGTTTGAGAAAGTCAGATGGGCTTGGCTCATCAATGCAGCTTTTAAAACGGCAGAAGTAAACCAGACTCACACAGTCTTGGAGATACAGAGACAGATTGTGATGGTCTTGGTCATGCCTAGACCACAAGCGGTTCTCTGCTGAGGTTGCCAATGACATCTGGGGATGTTTGGTACGATACAGAAGAAATCAGTGTGAAGGGCTCAGTGTTTGATTCAGACACTTACTTCTTGCTAAAGAACCTTAAAAAGCGTGTGATCCTTCCATGTAATTTATTCATGCAAGCCTGCATGAAGCACAGATTTATTAGCAGGTAGTGGCAGTGCAGATGCTCAAGGAAAGCAATTCTAAATTCAACGTGATTTTTCAGAAGTACATTTGCCTCCCCAGGCACATATATGGCCCTTCATGCCATGGAAACTGAGTGTTGCCGGCATATTATGTTCTGCCTTTACCATGGGAACACTGTTTCGAAGACATTTTATTTAACCAGGCTTTTTAGCACATCCATTTTGATTTACATCCAAATGGGTCACAGGCATTAATGCAGTATTATATGGAGAGAAAAAGGGAATGAAATGTTTTTAACATGAAAAATATGCTGTTGCATGTAGGCCAACTTTTGTTCTCTTTCAATTTACCTAGGATTTGGGTGGGTTTAATTCTAGGGCCAAATTCAGGACTGGCTTAAGTGAGCACAGCTCCATTAGTGCAGTTGGGGTCTCAATGCTTTTGTCAACAGCGAACTTAGATCATTGAATTTTTCCCATGTTTAGGCTTGCATGTTTCCCGCAAGATAATATACACATGTACTAGCACATATGCTGCACATATGTACGTAGAAATTCACTGGGGAGGACATTTGGCTCTGTGCTCTGTTTGATTTTACGTATAGAAACTGCGATCAGCTCACACTTTTTGCTTTTCCTATAGCTAACGTGCCATGCATCTGTAAGGCTCAGCCATGCAGAATGCCACGTTGGAAGCAAAATACCTAGTAGCAAAGGCAAATGTGAAAATTGCTTTTCTTTCTTCGGTCTGCAGGACTGCACATGCACACAAATCCGTGTGATTAATTTGGAGAGATTTTTCCTCCCCTCTGTTATCACAAAGTTGAACACTGCCTTGAACAGAGGGTTATGTGGAAATACTGCAGATGCTTATCGTTGGAGTGAATTGTAATATTTACTCAGCTGCTGGCCTCAAGTTTAGTGTATGCCATGAAGTCTGCTTGTGTCTTAGTGCCTGCAGAATAGCAAGGCCAAGGCAGAGATATCTCATTCTCTGCGATGCCTCCTATAGCATTTGGGATGTTGATCCTGTCACCAGGGTTGAGAGAGAGGCAAGTGTTGCGCGTTCCCAATATATAATAGAATATGTCTGAATATATCCTGAATACAGACCAAGACCCAACTAGATTGAAAAGCCTTTGATATATCCTAAAAGTGACTTTTCCAATGCACTTTCTGCCCAGCAAAATGAGCTTCCTTGTATTCTCAGTATCAGAAGAGCTAAATAACATTTCCAGTGAGAAGCAGAGGACACAGGCCTGTGGGGCAGCATGAAATGGGATCATCAGGAAGAAAAGTAAGGCTCTGCCCACATATAAAACTTGACCCTTCTCTGTGAACATTATCCCTGTGAATAATTGGAAATCTGCTTTTAGGCTTCCCGCCGTGTCCCATCCCTTGAGGACGCACCCTCTGGATTGCTTTACATGGTGCAGCGATGCACAGCGAGATTTACATATATATCACATAAAAGTGTTTACAATAAAAATTAGCATGTGATTGAGCTGGGAAGCTGCAGAGGGCCCCAACTGTACGAGTTTCCATGCACTTCAGCCAGAAGATTTATTTCCAATTTGTTATTCATAAGGGAAGAGCGAGAGATTGGGATGGGGTCCTTTGAAGTGGAAAACAAAGTCTTCTATTCAGCCCTCAGCTTAATAGAATACACATGACACAGGCTTGGCATGGCGGCCCGCTTTCATGTAATGTGCTCCTTGTCATTTTGCTTTCCTAGGATGTGAATACTAGTGGGAATGGCTATTGCCTTGGAAAAGTCTCATTATCTCCTGCAGCCTTCTGCAGGAGGAGCACAGTGTAAGCAGGTAGGAGCCATTTGGTGATGAGGAACCAGGCTGATCCGATTGTTGTAGTTGTGTTGCTTACAATTCCCAGTTTATTATTCCCAGTTTCGTATTACAAGAGCATATGTAGAGAAAGCAGTGTAGTTGTAGGGCTTTTGCAGGCATTACATGGGTGCTTCTGCCCTGTGTGGAAGCCCTGAGCAGGGAGCTGTCACCTGGAGTGTAAGGCTCTTCTCAATCTGTGCAGCATCTAGGATGGCAGAGCATTATCTATTTATTGCAGTATCACTGCAGGTAACCAGCAATTCTGTCCAAAGTCAGTGTTCTGTGCAAGAATGATTGTGAATCTTGTATTTCTTTCCAGGAATAACACTCTAGTTTTACAGTGGTGAAGCCTCTAATAGCTTCTGTTCTTTGCTCTGTGTTAGGAGTATTAAAGCCATGCTTGATGCAGCACAAAGGCGAGCATTTGTGAAGAACTTACAAGCTCGACTTACCACAAAGCCCTGTCAATAAGTGGGTCTGTGGGCTCTGAGAGGAAACACGTGTGGCCTTCAGCTCATCAGCTTGGCCCATAGCACGGGTGTGGGTAGAAAGAATTTGGACTAGAGTCCTGCCGGTCCTCTTGGCCTCATGACACTTGTTCCTCTCAGCTTCCTCTTGGATGATGTCCTCATACCCTGCTTCTCTCTTGCTCTTCTGCATGTTCAGGTTTGGAGCTTGGGTGAATCACCGAAATTGGAGATGGAAAGAAATGCATGAAGTCATCTCATCCTGCCCTTGCCAACACAGGGTTATTCCCCACAGTACAGTCTTGAGTGCCTTCTCCAGTCTATTTTTAAATGACTCAAAGGAGAGGGCTTTCCTGTCCCCCCTGGGGAGGCTGGCCCCACTCTTCAGTAGACCTCACTGTTGGGGAATTTTCTTCCTGTTCTCCAGCCTCAATTCTCCTTTTCCCTAACTTAATTGAACTGTTCCTGGCTCCACCCTTCTACACAATTTTCCGTATTGCATGACTGCTGCAAATACCTGTTGTCAATTTGCAGGCAATAACAGGAATTCATCACTGTTTGCCTGGCTTGGCAAAGGCTCTCTGTGCAGAACTGTACTGGGAAGCCAGCCTTTATCAGAAACTAGATTTCAGAGCTACATTCCAAGAATTAAGACTGACCTTTTCCTCTTCTTTGGACAATGCCATTAACGTAAAACCCCATCATGACTGAGAATTAGTCTGGGCTTCTGGCAAAGCCATGAATGTCTGTATTAATGTGCTGGTCTTCCTCCCAGTCCTCCAGATCTTTCGTAGTGATTTTTTGCACTTATAGAAGTAATGATCCTGAGTTCTCAGGTTTAGTTGTAGGTGTAGACATGCTTGGAGAACACGTAATGCAAAAATACACTAATTCTGTTTGTATCAAGTGGCATGACCTTCAAATTGAGGGGTTTTAAGCACTTGAAGTGTTTTGAAAGTGGATTTTGAGGGTGGGATTTATGCTTTGACAATACCTTAGTGCTTCAGAAGGAAGCACCTTTTGTCTTGGGAAGATGTGTCCTTCATCCAGCAAGACTGAGCTACAAGAAAGCTGTGTGTCCAAAGAGTGTAAGTTATTCCAGAAAAACATCTTATGGGTTTGAATAATAATGATTCCTGATTTATTTGCTTACAAGATGAAAATCAGTTTCTGCTGTGGGTGACAGCGGAATAGAAACCCATACTGCAAACACCCAGAAAAGCGTGGCTAGCATTAAAGAGACTGAAATCCCTTTAGTGCTTTTGTACAGCAGAGCTGCAGCTATTTAGCTGTGGCAGGATACCAAACAACATTGTGGCTGGCCATTGTTGCTTGAACAGTTTGATTTTTAAAACATTCAACTGAAATACAACCACCAGCCAAGTTGGAAGAGGCGAGTCACAGGGACAGCACGTTAAATGAAGAGTCAGCAAATGAAGGCAATGGGTTCTCATACTCCAGCTGAAGGTGCCTGTATTGCAGACCCAGGAGCCTGAGAGCTACAGGGCTGCTTGTAAGGAAGTTTTATAGCATAGAAGTAATATGGCTTTAAAAAGAATGAGATTACTGATTTCTCTGTGGTAGGCCTGAGAAGGGCCGTGAATCCCACTGTTTTTTGCTCAGCACTGGTCCTCGCATCGTAAACCAGAAATCTCTCCTCCAGAGAACTTCCAGTGTTAAGCATGTCAGGAGATGGGAGGGAAGTGGTGGAGCGGAGCGGAGGAGGAGAGAACGAAGTGGCATAATAGAAACCATCCCGACATGCATCAGCCTTTGTTGCTGATACTGATCGGACACATCAAACTGCTGTGATTCTCAATAGGTGTTTTTTTAGAAGGCACTGCTCTTGGTGGTGGTTTTAAATGTGCATGTTTAAATGATGCTGTGAGTTGATGGATTGGAGCATGGTGTGTGGGAGCAGCAGGGAGGAGAAGGGTGTGTGGTCCCTAGTGACGCCAAGCGAAAAACAGAGACACACCTGCTTTGGGATGTAATGGGAGTGATAAGAGTAATTTCTTAATGATGGGGGGTTTTGGGGAGTGTGAGAGGAAGCATTGGTTTAACAAATGTAGGGGCAAACAGGACGTGTCTCGCTGTGCTGGGTACTGTTCGTTTTAAATGAGAGTGTTTGGTACATCTGGGCTGAACTGATACTGGTTCTTGCATGCTACCCCCTCCCCCCCAGTGTTTTGCTTTGCACTGTTTTATCTGCCAAAAAGACAATAAATTCACAACATATTTGCAAAGCTGCATGGCCACGGGCTTAAATACATACATATGAAATCCCTGAAAGCAATTTGCTTCAAGCCTTCCTCGGTTCCAGACATCTTTCTAACTCCATCTGCTCGTTCAAGTACACAAGTTCCTTGGGAAAAATCACTTATTACATCACTGAAAAATGCCACAAAAATAGCCTTTCACTTAAGTTCCCATCCTCAGAGTTAACTCACATGGGGATCAGATAGATTCAAATGTTTAATAACTTTTTATTTTCCTTTCTCTTTAAACACAGGATCTCTGGTCATGGAAGCAGGGTCACGTGGTGGATTCTTGGCAGTCAGCAGTCTGTGGAGCTTTTGCAGGTGCAAAGGATTATATGTTACACTGGGAAAGGCTAAAGAAGAAAGGGGAAAAATGTGCAAATCTATTAAGTACAGCAGAACAACATTCCTTTGTAATTCAAGTTTGTTTAGAAGAAAACCGATCCAGTTGTTTGGAAATAGAAAAGTCAGCAAAGGTGGGGGGGAAGGCTGAAACGGGGTGTCTGTTTGAAAGACAAGCAATTTGTTTTTGACAAATTTCAGTTCTTTAAGAACCAGGGGCCTGTCACTCCGGCTTTGTCACCATTTCAAAGTTGATTTGTAAAATCCTCATCCAGGAGAAACTTTTGCTTGGGTGGGGGTTTGTGCAGCTGTTTGCACCGAGCACTTCCCCAGGGGTTGAAGTGATTGCAGCGAGAGGCCATGATTCACCATTCATGTGACAGCTCTGACAGCCATGTAGATTAACTAGAGCCAGGAGAGCAGAGGCTAGTGCTGCACAGCCCTCAGGCTAAAGCCTTCCACAGCAGAAAGGAGGGAGGAAAAACCCAACAACTCAGGACGAAACATCTGGGCAATCTCCAGACACTAGGACAAGAATAAAGAGTGGCAGAACACAATACTACACTATTTATTACCAAACAAGCCAGAAGTTAATTGAATTCTTCAGTAGGCTTCTTGCTTGATTTTAGCCTACTGTGGTTGTTTCAAAAAGAAAGCAATTAATGACTCATCAGTAGAGCTGACAAGTTTGAGGGAGGAGAGATGCATCTGTCTAATAGAAAAAACAGATTAGTAAAGAGATGGATAGCCCGAGCTTTTCCCCAAGGAGCTAAAATACATTTTGAGATTCCAAACCAGTAACAGAGTCCGTGGAAAAAAAATAAATCCTGTTTAAGGAGGAATTATAGCATTTCTGGAAATAGAGACTATCAAAAGCAAAGCTTGTTCTTTGATAACTTGTAAAATTAGAGCCATTACATCGTATGTAAGGGTTTTTTTAAACAAACTCTGTTAGGAGAATTGCAGTATTAATAGCAGCAGGATTCCAGCAGAGGCTTCCTTTTGATGGGTGCTGTAACTGCGTGACTGAGAGAAGAGAGTATGGCTGTAGCTGCACATGGTTTAATAGATCCTGCACATGAGCTGTGGTGGAATGGTTTAAGTAGAATTGACTCCATTATGGGACAAAGGGAGTATTGTAGATAACCTCTTGTGATCTTGTCCAGCTGTATTTTTTATGTTTATGTGATGGGAAAGGAGTTTTATTCTGCTTAAAATCTGGTCTACTGTTGGGTTTTACACTGGCTTCAAATCAGTGCAGATGGGATCAGAGTGATTGAAGCAGGTCGCTCATTTTTGGTTTGAAACTAAACAAGCTATCAGGCTAAAAATGCTTTAGAATGCAATCTGTGTGTCTGCAGGTGTCATGGGGATCATTAATTTAGCTCTGTTGATTTCTTTACAGTCAGATTGATACAAAAACTGTGTTCAGGCATGTTCAGAGAGCTTGAAAGGTTATCTGATTTACCCAAGGCCTTGCAGAGTAATTTCCTGAAGTCCAATTTGGTGCCTCAATGAGAAATCTAGCCTGGTGCCCCCGCCTCCTTTTCTGTATGTCTGATTCTGACCAGTTATGCTTGGACTTGCTGCTATTTGGTGGATGTTCAGTAGTGTCTGCTCACTTTCTAGTAGAAATATTACAAGAAGGAGCTTCCAGAGGCATGGTTGTGCATGAACACTTTGCTGTCCTTTGGCAAATGCTGGGGAGACCTGACACTTTGTGCTGGAAGAGACGCTGGGTCCTCCTGGAGCAGCACAGAGACTTCCAGGTCCATGGTGGTGGTAGATGAGATGGTTTAGCCTAGGTGTTTTTATAGGCTCTACTCCCCAGGCACAAATGTTTGTAGAGCTGGAGTGCTATTTTGTAGATCATGTTGTAATTGATGATGAATATTCTCTGGGTTGTCCTTCCAGCTTCACTTCCTCCAGCTTGGTTTTCCTTCAGTGTTCTTTGTTTCCCCATTCTTCTCTCTTCACAGTATTTTAAACTTCTTTTCTCATGTGTTCTTTGAGGATCTGCTCCAAAACTCATGAGGTTCAGCTCTTCATGGATCACAACCTTCCCCTTCCATCTCCATTGCCTCCCTCTGCAGGCATGTAACAGGCCCTGTATTGGTGTAATCTGGTACCACATCCATTCAATTTCACTGCAAATATTTAGCCTTCTTGCTGAGTGGAGGCAGTGGAAAAATAATTTCCTGCTTTCTGAAGAATGGATTCCATGGTTAAAAATCAACTACCTACATAGAGCTTCAAATGAGGGAATTAAAACTAGACCAAACTGTTTAGCCCTTTCTTTCCACCTCAAAACCTCACCAGTACCCTGTGAATAAAATAAGATTGTGTGCATCTGAATGATTTAAAATCATCATGTTCTAAACCTTAGAAGAAGATTATCCAAAACCCCAGTCTTTAAATGAAGAGATGCTGTCAAATGCCAACATGGTAGTAGTGGGATAGTGAAATCACACAGAATTGCTTTTCTCTTGTGTTCTTTGCTTGAATTCAGTGCTTTCTAAAAATATGTTAGAGGTTTTGAGGGGCAGAGTAATGAGGTGAAATAACCTGAAAGAAAAGTCCTGTTTGGCTTCCCTTTATGGCACACACATATGTGTGTGTCTGTGTGCATTGGTTGGTTCATAGCTAAATCATCATTGATTATTTGGCAAAGACATAACAAAGAACAACAGTATATTGGATTCCATCCCCGATGCCTGTGAAATGGCAATGATTTTAGCCAAAGTGCTGTGAGAAGCCACTCTTCCTCGTTGAGCACATATGTGTAAGATCCATGTGTGATCCATAGGTTTTTTATAGAAACCTAATAGGCATGAGCATAAATATGAGATTTTGAATCCTCTCTGTCTCATCTGTTAATAATTTAATCCCTGGAGGCAGTGTCCAACTCTGTGCTCATCTCTGGTGTCTTAACTAGAGGAGATGTTTGCACCAGTAGGGGAGTGAGAGAAGGTGATGACTGAGCAGCTGGTGGGGAGGAACCCAACGGTAGACTTTAAACCTGAGGTTGCATTTGAACCAAACCTTGCCTCATGTTTTGACATCAGCCACATTTGGGCACAGGCTTTAGCAGGCTGCAATCAAAGGAAGGAAGCATTCTCCATGCTGTGGGCAGGCCAGGCATGATTGTGGTTGCATTCCGTGCTCTAGTCTTCTCTGAGCTTATGCTGCTGGGCAGGACTGCTGCACCCCAGCCCCACATAATACAGCACAAGCCATCCCGGAACAGCTTTCTGGATAGGTTTTAAGTGTCCTCCATGGAAGTGGGCTGGTGGCAGTGGAATTCTGCTGTCGGGTATTCGCTGTTTGGAAAGCAAAGTACTGCCTCATACCAATGAGGCGATCTCCAACTTGGCAAAGAACCTGAGTGTCCGTTTAATGACATTGAAAATTGCCTCTGTTAAAGACACCTTCTTTCTCTCTACTGTAAAAAATAGTGTGGCTTAACATTAATAATTAATGCTCTGTGGTGACAGAGTCACCAAGAATGGAGGAGCAAGTCTAGTGAATAATAGAGCAGTAACGAGAGCTTTTTGCACATTAAGAGGGAAGACTTCCCATCACTTTTGTTCTGACCTAATCGGCTCTGACAAGATTACACACTGTGTCTAAAAGCCTCTTTAGCTCTATAGCTCTGCGTGAATGTTTGACTGGTTCTCAAGATTTCCCCACAGTGTCTGCTTGGACCATGTCTCTAACCCTGAATTGGTTAAATCACTGGAGAGGCAGTGCTTTCCTTCTTAGCATTTCTGTTGAAATCCAAAGAGGTTCTTGAGTCACTTTGCTCTTCTGTTGGCACGTGTTGTTCTCACAGTGAGAAAGGGCCAGAATAAACTTCCTCTTAACAAAAAATAAGATAGTATCAATAAAATAAAGGTTTAAATATGAACTGAGTGATTGAAGAGTTCTGAAAAATACCGTTTGTGGACTTGGAAATCAGTCAGTGTAAGAGGTTGTTGTGAGGTTTAGTGTAGGAACTGAGTGTGTGACTCAGTTTTTCAACCTGGATTTGAGATTCAATCCTGAATCAGTTCTGGATAATCTTCAGATGTTGGTTCAGAAAACAGCAATGAAGACAGGCAATAATTCATCTTAACCTGGATTTTTTTTCTTTTCCTAAGGTGAGCTAATTCATCAAGGACATTAATCAAGCGCAAGTGTCTATGTCTTAAAACAGGCTTGACTTGCCGAGCTGGGCTGGTGTTGCAGAAGAGAGTGCCAGGGGTCTGGCCAGAAAACAGAAACGCAGAATCAGGAGGGGCCTCTGTGATGGGCAGAGGGGTTCCCTGGACCCTTTAGAAGGACTGAGGGAAAGCTGTAATGGTACAAGAAGATTATATAGTGGCTGAAGAAGAACTTCTTCCCTTCATAGGGTCTTACTTGAGGAGTGTGTCAAGGAACCTGTGAAACATTCTCCTGTAGCAGCAGCAGATCCTGCAGGCAGCCACCTTATTGCGAGGACCTAGGGTCATATGTATTGTTCTCAGGTGAAGTAATTCACTCTGTTCTGACACATCTCAAGTTATATTTGCATATGACAGCTAAAAAGGTAGGAAATGCCAGCTTGAACCTAGGGGAATATTGAGACTTCTTATTGGGAATACAGGTAAATCATTCTCTGTGGATGTCTGTCACTAGCACATCTGTCAAGAGCTGCTCACTCGGGAAGTGTGAGTAGCAGGGAGATTTTCTGTTTAACACCCTGAGCTTGGTAAAGTTTAGCTGCTTAGCTGATATGTGAATACACACAGTGTCCATTGTACTTCATGGGAGACAGGTGATGAATTTTCCACTACTATGTGAAGTTTTATTTTCCCAATAAAGCAGTTTGTCACTCTGCTGGAAGTGTTAACAAGGCAAGGGCCTTCTCCCATGTGTAAATCCATCTTTATGCCTACTTGCTGAGCCCAAGTCATCACCAAACCCTGCTAGGGCAAGGGAGAAAGGAGCCTTCTCCAGGAGTGAGCTGGTGACTGTGTCTGGATGCAGACTGCCTTCATAGGTGCTGTTTCCTCTGTAGAGAAGCTGGAGTGATGTGGAGTGTGAGGCTGGATGTGTCTGGGCCTTTCTTGTCTGATACCTGATACTTTGATATTAGCTTTTTGTGGTGGCTGATTACTTGGGCAGATTCCAGCCTTACATGGCAGCTCTTGCAGAATTCAGTGGCAGCAAGAATAGACTAAAGGTGTAATTTAAAGATCTGTTGGTCCTGACTGCATTAATGCAGTGTACACCCCTTCTATTTTGAATGAGTAGGCTCTGGCTGGATTAGTTTGTATGTGTTGTATTAACCTGATGATCTCAAAAGAGCCATGGTTTAAATTCTTTTACTGTAGATGGGACTGAGCAGTACTTCACTAGCTCTAGAGCCTGTTCTTGGTTACCTGTGTACTGACCTTGAAGAAGTCACTCTTCAATTACATTGGACTTTTAGGGTTGAGGCTGGAGCTAATTCATTTTGTCAGACTCACTGCCTTCAGTAAAATGCCGTTCCCAGCAAAAGCTAGTTTTAATCTTGTGGTTTTGTCAAACGTATACAAACTTAGTTGTAATTTAGCCACTATCCTGCTGCTGGTTGTGCTTATGAAGTACTTTATTGTTTATGTTGTCATTCTAAATCAATTGGTAATTTTGTACCAAATACTTTGCAGTGATGGAAAATGAAATGTTAATAACAGGAATCTGCCAGATCCAGATGTTAGTTGAGGAAAAATACAAACTGATCAGTCTTGATTAAACCTTTCAGATAAGAATAGCGTATCAGGATAAATTGTGTTTGTTGTAATCATTCCATCAGCTAAGATTGAAGCTTCTGCCTATATGAAACTGTTAGGAACGAATGCATGGAAAAGATTACAGGGATCCGATATGAGAAATGTTAGTCTGACTGAAGTGTGATTGTCGCCTCTATAGCTGAGTGATGCATTGAGATTTATTTGCTTGATACAGACCTGACAACCATGTGGTTCACTGTTTAATTTTATCTGGGTCTGTGGGCAAAGGAAGGGCTTCTGCATCCAGGCTTATAAAGCCACTCTTTTTCATGGAGATTATTTTTACTGTTCTAAAAATACATGAGTACCACAGTTTCTATCCAGCCCATTCTCTCAAAGCCTTTGGGTCACTTACTCAAAAACTGGCTCACAGTAAAAAGATTTTTGACCTTAAAGAAGGTCCAAGAACAGGCTGGAATTTAGTTTAACTTGCTCATAGTTTCTGCTTTGGCTTCTTGAATACAACCCGTTTTTCCTGCTTTTTAGTGGGGTGTCACTGCTTGAAAGCTTCCGGCAGAGTGAACCGGATGGGCTGACCTGATGTGAGCAGGAGCTGCTCCTAAAGCAGGCTTTTGGGGCTGTTGGCTAGTTCTGCTAGCCTGCTGTCCCTGTTTGAGATCCAGGGGACTGCACATGTGCCTTACTGCATCTCCTCAACTGTCGTGGGACGTTCTTTAATGAACTGTAAGAAGTCAGTGCAGGGTGCCAGCTGGACCAATCTCCTGTCTGACATAAGGCAGGGTTTAGTTTGTTAAAGCTAAGGGCTCTGAGAGAGGGAGATGCAGGTAAGAACAGGAGCCAGAAGGGAAGATGGACTTTTTTCATTACTCTACAGATTTTAAAAGAAGTGCTTTTCCTTTCCTCCATTCCAAGAGAAAAGAGATCAATTTTTCTACATTCCATAAAACTTGGAACAGAAAATAGATTATTTTTAGCTTATTCCCTGGGTACTGTGTAGGCTTCAGTCTTCGGAGTTGCTTTGCTCCCTGCTGAAGCAGATAGAGGCTTTATGCAAGTTCCAGATTAAAAAACAGGAGGAAGAAGATAAAGAGACTTCAGAACAAGTTTCTCATCTCTTCCCCCCTTTCTTTCTTCACTTACTGCTGGGCTGCTCCTGCATTTTAAATGTTTCCTTCACTTTGGCTCTTCCTTATCATGAATTACTTGAAATATTGTGAACAGAGGAGGGAGAGAGAGATTAGAGTTAATTTTAGGATAGGGAAATCAGGCAAAAAGAATAAGATCCTGCGAGAAAAAGCAGCAAAGCTGGTCTCTAGATATAGCACAAGAGGCCAGGCTGTAGGTACAGGGTTGACATAGGGAAACAGACACAGGTTTGTAGCTGAGCCATGCAGATGGATAAGCTGAAGATTTCTGGCTTTCAGGAAGAAAGCCACAGCTGAGCTGGCTGCTCCAAGTGAGAGTAATGAGCTCCAAGGGTGAAGTCTGGGAGTAATTAGAGGATGAAAATGTCTGTGAGAGGAAAACAGCACTTGTGGCAACAGACTTCTGCCCATTTCCAAAGACCCTTGAGCATCTTCACACTGTTGTTATCCAAAATGGAGCTGGTTTCATTTGTTAGAGATGAGCTCCATCAAAAATATTGGCTTATCTTTTATCCTTGAAACAGAGTGCCCGGTCTAACAGGTGAAGTCCAGATCCAGTCCGTCTGTATGTTGTGGATAGCTTTGTCTGAAGCATGTGTGTTTCAGATGCAGAGCATCTTTCCTCTCTTTCTATCTAGTATTTGAATGGTCAGACTTTAATTCTCAAGGCAAAACACCATGTGATGACCTTAATTTTCCTATTTCTGCAAATGAGTAAGCAGGTTCTTCCTTTCAAACTTGCCTGTAGATGTTGGAAGTGGAATCCATTATCCTTAGGACCTTCATATATTCTTATTTCACAAAGTCCAAACCAAAAAGACAGTAATCTCAATGGGGATGTCTGGACTTACAGTTAACCAGTATAGAGCTGTTTCCTTAAGTCAACACACAAGAATAAAACACTCTGTGTATAGATCTTCAACAAACATACCTGGACTGTGACGTGAGGAAACATTCTGCAGGCATTAATAACGGAGCAGCAGTGTTGACCACAGCCATGGGAATTATAGGCAGTGTGGCATTCCTATTCACCCAACAATGTCTCACTTGTGTTTGGTGTTTTCATTTGCTCAGGTGGATTTGCAGCTGCAGTCACCACACCTCTCGATGTAGCGAAGACCAGAATTATGTTGGCAAAGGTAAGAATGGAGGAGGCCAGCGGACATGCAGGTGAATGGCTTGGTTAGTTTTTCTATGGTTGTTACAGAATGAAATCCAGTATCTATTACTGATTTCTGTTCTTGTCCTCAAAGGCAGGATTAGATGTGAGCAGGTACTGCATAGAGAACTGATGAAATTGTTGCTTCTTTCCTCAAATTGCTCTTCTGGTCCTTTTCCTGTCTGAGAAGGGCTTGTGCTTGTGCACTTCAGAGCCCCATGCATTGTCTTTAGGAGAAAATCCTTGCTGAATCAGACACCCAAAGCTGAACTGCCCATCAGGGATTTATTCCGCTGTTGGTTTGATAGTTGTTGGGCTTTAGAGTTCAAGGAGGGCTTGACACTGGACTTTCTGTCCTAAAATTTGAAGCCATAGAGATGGGGGAAGGAGGATTGCTTATATGATCAGTAAGTTTAGTAAGAGTCGCACGCATCTGCACTCATCATGTTGCAGTGAGGTGTACCTCATTGCTGGGTGTACCTGCTGCAGCTTCTTTGCCTTTGGACAGTATGGGTGATGAAACTGTGAGAACTGGGTTTCATTTATGTCTGTTGCTATTGTGAGCAACCAGGTCAGCGTTGGTAAGAGAATGATGATGCTTTAGTGTCTTGAGCCCCAAACAGCATCTTTGTATTAGTCATCTCACACTAACTAGATCACACATGTAATTTAATTGTCTGTGATACTGCTGTTTGTCCTCTGTTATGCACTCAAGGCTATTTTCACATGCAATACACTACCCATGTTGTTGTGTTGGGTTTTTTTTTAAGTCAATCTCAAGGATGCTGTCCTCTTGCAGTGACCAGCAAAGTTACTTCTTGATGCTTTGAGTGTGTTTTTGTTAATGTCTTACTCCAGTGTCAGTTGCTGGACATAGAGTTGAGTGTAGTAGAGAAAGGGCTGAAGAGCTCTAATCAGCTCTGTGACCTTGGCATGATCATTTGGTTCTTCCATGCCTCGGTTTCCCTTTCTGCCCTTTGCCTCGTTCCTGGAGTCTGTGCCTGGTCATTAGGATGTCTCTAGTTCCTGTAATGTGGCACTAACCGTGGACGGGGAGCTCAGTAAATAACTAAACCTCTCTGCCAACAGTTTCCAATCTGTCTCTTTCTGTGATGCAGGCTGGTTCCAGCAATGCTAGTGGGAATGTTCTGGCTGCCCTTGGTAGCATCTGGAGGACACAAGGTCTGTCAGGGTAAGGACATGCTACATCTCAGGTGCTGTATCTGTGTGCGTCAGCAGGTGAGGTGGTCTGCTTATACATAAATGATTGATTGATGGCTTGGCTTTGTGAACAGAGATGTGGGAAGTGCTTTACCCATGCTTACTACAAGTGTGATGAGGACTAAAACAGCAATGTGGGATAGGAAAATCCAGTTGGAAAAAAGGCTGCTTGATCATTCAGGATGTTTCTGAACAAGACTGTCACTCTAACACAGAATAGACTTTCAGTTGCATGGACAGGGAGCCGCTGTGGGGTAACTAAGAACAAGTCCCTCCAGGGAGGTCTCGTGTCCTTGCCTTAGCTCTGGCTGGGAGCAATGTCCATGGAATAGCACTGAAGTAGGGCGTATATCCATGGTACAATCTCCAAGCTTAGCTCCAGGCTTTGAAGGCAAGCATGGCTTTGTGTTTAACAACCTGTGATGGACTTTTCTCCATGAATGTGTGCAGCTGTGGTTTGTACCCAGTTAAACTGCAGGCATGCTTATCTTGTGGCAGTGGGTGCCACGGTTTCATCTTGAAGTGTGTGAATCACCCCTTCTGAGATGTCAGGGAAAGCCAGTGCCGGAGCCGTGTGTCCCTTGTGCACTCTTTTCCTCCTTCTGGCAATTTCCTACTGATTGCAAACACCAGCAAGGTCTTCTCTGTTCCTTTGTATTTGCTGTTCTTACTGGAAGCGTGGTGGGAGCAGGCAATGCCAGTGTGGTGCCATAGAAACATAGAATGGTTTGGGATGGAAGAGTCCTTAAAGATCATCCAGTTCCAACCCCCTGCCATGGGCAGGGACCCCCCCATGTCCCTTTGAAACTGAGGTTATTGGAAGCTTTCCTTGGGGCTTTTTGCTGTAATTTCTCATGGGTTATTAATTCACTTGATGTGGCCAATGCTTTCAGTTGCTGCTTTAACACATGTAAGCTGTCGCTCGCAGCAGCGTGCACATCGCAGCCTGGCAGGGGACAGGTTTCTCTTCACATGTGATCTCTGCTTGACCACCTCTTAAAAGTCCAATTCTCTTTCTACACATGTGGGAAATAAAACAAATTGCAGGAAGTTCCTGAACACGGATTGCAGGAAGGTGCCCAGCTGTGCGCCCAGCAGTGCTCAGGATTGCTCTTTGAGGTGACAAGGTGATGTGGCAGTGGATGGGTTCTGGGTTCTACATGGCTTGATGGACTCTAGGGCATGTTTTGAACATAGGAAGAAGTGAGGCCACATCTTCTGCTAATGGCAGAAGGGTGAGAGGAGGCATAGGTTTGGCTGGAGAAACCTTCCCCTTTTCCCCAGCGGAAAGATGAAGATGTGTGTTTGTGTTCTTCTCAGGGTGTTTCAGCAGTGCCCTTTTCTAAACAACCCAAAATTTGAAGTTGGGTTAGGGTTAGGGTTAGGGTTCAGGCATTTCTTGCCTGAAGATGGTACCCGTGGAGTCAGACCAAAGGGAACACAATTCAATTGAAATCAAAACAATAAGCTAGTCTGCAGAAAAAGTAACATGGAGAGGAGGCCAAGCTGTGTCAGCTGCAAGGAAAAGGAAGAAAGTCTTGGGAAAAATAAACGTAGAGGCTGCCATGCCTGCTGCCAATTATGAATCTATTAATCAAAACCAATAAAAATGTCGGGCTTTTTTGGCCAGTTGCACGAAATGATTTATGGCTCCTCTTAATAAATCTCATACTTGAAGAGGAGGAATTCTGAGGGCAGAAAGACGTGTTGCTTATTGCCACCTTATTAAAACCAGAGCACAGGCCTCAGCTTCCTGGTCTTGCACCTAGTAAATCCCTCTGCTTCATGCCAAGAAATTGCACATCCCTTTCTGTGCAGGGAGACCCAGACCTGTGGCAGGAGGTAGGATAGGGGTGAGGTGAGCGAATCCGTGCGCCTCTTCTCTCTTGGCGACCATGTGGATGAGAGCAGGTTTACATCTTGTCCCATCTTGTCCCGTTGCTCTTCATGCAAGGAGGACATGGTGGTGTTTGGAACCTGTTGCTGAAGCTCAAGGAGAAAGACGAGGGTTATTTGAGTGAGAAATCTGGTGCAATGGCACATCCCAGCTTGTGTGTAGTTGGTGATTTACACAAGGTGTCCCGTTCCTCAGATGAGCTTCCCGGTTGGAGCAGACATGGAATGGCTGGTGTGAACCGCGCTGCGTTCCAGACCCAATGTGAGTGGTGAAAGCAGTGCCTGTGCCCGGGGCTTGCTGCTCTGTGAAGCACAGGCTGTATGAGGGGGTAAGCTCAGTGCAGGGCTGTACTTGGTGTTTCTCAGCATGGCCATTGGTTTGGAGTGTAAGACAGAGGTTTTGTGGCCGAGCACACAGTGCCTTTTCTAGCATGGGACATGCTGCGTCCAGGCCCTGCAATGTCTGTCCCGAGGGATAACTTCAGGAATCCTGGTTTGTTTCTATTGAGAAAGAAGTTGCTTTTGATTGCTGAGTTGTCATCCAAACCCATTGCCTTTAGCCGCTGGGACTGTTGGGCTGGGAACCCTGGAAGGCATGCACATGGTTGAAGCGGAAGGGAAAATCCAGGCAGGGAGAGAAGAATGGCAGGATGCTAGGGGCAATCTGTGCAAACAGCAGATACCGATAGCCAGATCTGTGTCCACCAGAGCATGTCTGATGGGGCCAGCAGAAATGATCTCAGCTTGCCTCACCTGCTGATGAGGGCAGGTGGGGACCAGTGTGGATCAGGAATCTCTGGATTCAGGACAGCCCTGGAGCTATTCAGTGCTACCCTCCTGCAGAAGGGGAAGTGCTGATTGGAGAGGCCGCAAGTGGAGGTGGGAAAGGAAAACTGAGGGGAGCAGGGCTGGGATTCTTGGAAGTGATGGTTAGTAATAGAGGTTGCCAGGGATGCAGCTTCTGGGTAACTCAGTTATCTGCCCCTGTTCGTGTAATAGCTGTGTCTCGAGTGGGCTGTTCTGTAGATGAATGTCTGCCCCTCCTGTAATGAGGGCTGCTGGATTCAGCAGAAGGATGGTGAGCGTTCGAGAGCAATGCTGCACTGTAGGATTTACCCTATCAGCGCTCTGTCCATACATGCCTTGTACAAATTACCCTGTTTTAAAGCTGTCATTATGGTAATAGACCCAATTGCTGTCTAGTAAAGCCATAA
>JBCJKH010050556.1:1455-16393 GCA_039877255.1 Loriculus beryllinus | reverse complement strand
CACTCACAACTTCCTTGGGCAACCCATTCCAGTGCTTCACCACCCTAACAGTAAAGAATTTCTTCCTTATATCCAATATAATCCTCCCCTGTTTAAGTTTTAATCATAATCACTAAATATACCAAGTTTGTATTGGTGAAAAAATAATATCTGACAGTTCCATGCTTCCAAAATTTTCAATATTCAGAGTATTTAGGCAACCATCTGTCAACAAATTATGTAAATAAGAAAAGCATTCAGCTTTTGGTAATAGGGAGGGGTGGTAGATTTTGAAGTTTACCTTTAAACCGTTAGGATTAGCTTAAAACCCAAAGCACACATTTTACCCTGATACCAGCCGAAGATACAAAATGCAGGGGGAAAACTGAAAAAGAAGTTTTTTTCTTTCTTATTGGTATTTTGTCAGCTAATTGTTAGGGCAGAAACAGTGTGCAACTGTTACCAACAGATCTTTGTTCCATATCCATTTTAATTAATGCACACACTTTAATTAACTATTTAAAATGGTATCTGTGCTTTCTGAAATTTTAAAAAGTTAACCTTGCTCAGTTTATTCCTAACATCTCTTTGACAGCTTGCATGATTTTGTCCATTTATGTTCATTTGTGGTAAGTATATCACCGTAACCATAATTAGAGTGTGCTCAGATTCTAGTTTTTGTAATACCTGTTTTGCAAAAAGCTGTTAATTTACTAGTAATTTAATTTTAAATCAGAATTTTAAAAATATCTTTGGTAAATAGTATAACAGAAAAACCTTTGTACTAACATATATTCTTCTATTCTTTTTTTCTTTGCAGACCATTGCTGCCGAAAAAGTACTTCTCTTAGGTATAGGTGTAAATTTCTATTGAGGCTAATAGTTCTTCAGCAACAAGTAAACATGTAATCCCATTCTCTCTTCTCATAACAGGCCAAACATTCCTGTTTATCAACCCTTTCACAAAAACATCTCAGCACAGTCTTTCTTGATTAACTGTTCTGTTTCATTCCTTCTGTATATACACGCATGCACACATGCACTGGGTGCTTATTTTGGATCCATGTTTGGATAAGGACCAGCTCAGCCTGACTAGAGGTCTTTCTCAGTGATGTTCTATTCTGTTTGCCTTAATAAATTGGGAGTAGGATGCAGGAGGAAATTCCTCAAGTTTGAGTACTGGTATCTCTTTGAAAAATTCTTTTCTCCTTTAAAAGCTCAGTAAATTTCTGCAGTAGCTCTGATCATGCTTGCACAAATTTCTATACCAGATTTTTACCAATTGTGTCAACCTTTACGGTCTTAAATGAGTATCACCTATATTTCTATGAATTCCATACATAACTTATGCCAATAGGATCATAAGGAAGACAAAAATAGCTGTTTACTAGCCTTTGCAGTAAATCTTTTAAAGAATTGTCTGATGTAGAGGGAACTGAACTGCAGGTGTTTATGTTGATTTATTGTGGATATGTAGATCCGCAGAACTTTTGAAATGTAGACCTTTTTTCTGTATTACCTAAATTTAGACATAGCATCTCACCTATAGGCATCTATTTCTAAGAAACTTAGCCAGAATGTTTTGAAATCAAATGAGGTTGTATTGAGAGTCTAAATTTATCCAAATCTTCAGTCTGAGCATTCATGGGAAAATATTTGTGAGTTTTCAATTGGTTTTTGCTCTTAATTGAATTAGAAATACTGCAGAAAGAAATCTTTTGGGCTTTTCCCATGCCATAACTAATCTAAGAAAAATAAATAAAAAGAAATAGCAAGCTTCATTCTTTGGAAAAGGTTTTCACTAATTTAATCTAAAATTAAGTGCAGATAGTTCCTTCAAGGTCAGGAGTGTATGAACTAGTGCATACTAACCCTAACACTAGGTTGATATCCATGTGTTCTTCTATATCTTTGATCCATCCTGTAATTCTTTACCTACATCTGTTTTTTAGCAGTAGAAATAAAAGTTCTGGTAACTGTAGACTGCAGAGGAATTCTGCCATCTACATCGTTGAGGTGAGTCTTTGCATCTGCCTTTATAAAGCTTGTAGGTAGTATCAGCTTTGGAGTTCCCTTCAATGGTTCCTGAACCTTTTACCTGGCAAAGTTCACATTCCATTTAATGTTATGAAAAAGGCAAATACTCCTAGCACACATACGCATACTTCTGTCTTTCGGATTGAGAATTTGTTTCATACAAAGGTCTGTATGAGAAGCAGGGTGGGCAAGCCAGGCAGTGCATAGAGGAGCAGAACATAGCTGTCTACCACATGGAAGATCTGCCTAGCTGAAGGACCAGGAGCTGCTTGCTTGTTTAATCTGAGAATGTTGTATGTTGTGGTAATACATTTTTTAGTATTATACATTTTAGTATTATACATTTTAGTAGTTTACATAAACTACTGTAATACAATTAATTCAATTCACAAAAACAGTAATTATAGTTAAAGTAATTGTATTAGTTAAGAAGTTTCGAAGCAAATTTTCCCTCCTCTCTTCTTCTTTTCCACCTGTGTATCCTCCTCCAGTCTTGTACTACTCCTGTGCTATGCATGGCCTTTAAGTATCTGACTTGCTGAATGCTTCAGGACTATGTTTGACAGTACCCAGAGCAATTAAACCTCACCTTCCTGTGGCCTCCCTGGAAACATCTGAATAATGCTAGCTACTGTATCAAATAAGTGGGGGAAGGGAGAGAAGAGGCTACTTAACTAGCTTTGGCAGCCTAAATTCTCACATTCCTGTAAATGAAAGTTGGTTTTCTGTCAAATGAGATATATAGTCTCACAACAAACTTCATTAGAATTCTGAGTTTCTGAACATCCTGTTTTCACAATATTTGTAGAGCCTTTTATGCTTTTAGACATTTTAATTTTATTTTCCAAATGCAAATAGTAGTCAAATCCTTGTCTCCAAGGATATAAAATCATTTTAGACTCTATAATTTTCATGCAATTAAATGTGAGTTATGCCTCCCAATAAATTTAGATAATGCTGTTGAAGGAAATAAATAAAGCACCTGGATGCAAAAGTATTGTCACAGATTGACAGCTCCAGCTGCTTGGGAGACATTTTTGATTACTGAAGTATTAAGTCACTTAAATAGGTGCCATTCTGTAAGGTTTTATCACCTGCAGACTTTCGAGGCAAAATTAACTTTTCTTAAGCAAAGATGGTTTGTTAAAATACTGATTTTGATTTGAATTATACATTCTGTGGTGGTCATTTTTAGTAGAAACTACATCTGCCTATTACCTTTTAAAACCTGTCTCAGGCTATTACTTGTTCTCAGACTGGTATTCCCTTCAGTGTGTCTTGTATTTTAATGTTCCAAATTTCCTTCTGTCATATTTGATGTCAAAGTTAAGGCCACAGTTAAGCCAGAAATTCAAAACATCAGTCTCTTACACTAATTGGTTTCTTGTCAGCCATCAGATTCTTACAAATGTGAACCAGGACAAGCTGCTTTAAGATTTTGCAGCCAAAGATTGTATTTGATGTGCTTTGGATCACTTCTTTTGCATATCTGATTTCATGCTTTTCATAGTAACCCCTTGTTTCCTTCCTGCAATGCTGAAAATACTTGGGCCTGTTCCACCTGATTTTACATCAGTAGGATTCTTTTGGTAGCTTTGAGGTAGACTTTAAACACTACATTGTGTTACATTTCCTTGAAACCTACGTTACTTCGCTGACTTTACTAGGAGCCAGGCTGCTGCTTAAACTGTGTATAAAACAGATTATTGATATATGCCTCTGAAAACAATCCAATCAATATTTTCTCCCTGGCCATCACTCTCTGAAGCAATAAATACTCTGAATGTAGCTTTCCAGTAGCTCAAGTTTGTAGCAGAAGCAATACTGACTTTGAATCAGTCCATGCTAAGTATGGGGTTTCTTCCTGTATTGCCATCTATGTGTTCTTCTGGTCAGTTACTTCTGCCATTGAAAAAGCCACCCCATACATCTCACGTGTTTGAAGTCAGTTAGAACTGAAGCTCTGAAGCAGCCCTGGTGGCCTTTGCAGATTCCTTTGCAGACTGCCAGCATCTTTTTCTATAGATCGCTTGGAGTCTGGTCATGAACATGGCAACCAAAGGAAACAGACTTTCTTTGTGAGGATTCCAAATCACAACTGCTCTTTGGATAGCATATTAAAAAATAAAAAATAAATGCTATATTAAAAGTAAAAGCCTATAGCTATTTCCTTGTTTTGCTTTTTCAAGGTTTAGAACATTACCTCAGCTTAAGTTAGAGTGTTTCATAACGTCAAGAATTTTCCTCATGTGGTAAGGCTTTTTCTTCTGATACACAGAGGTCCCCTTCTGTAGAGTAGCACTCATTGCCACACTACTGATAAATGTTAAAAAACAAAATGCAGGGTAAGGTTATTCAGCACCAACCAACACATCATCCAAAGAGCATTTTTATTTTTGAAAATTTATATTTGTGCCATCTGCTTTTGGGAACCTATTCAGGTAGGTTTAGGAGTACTGCCAAGTTAGATGGCTGTTTTTCCAAAGCAGTCAGTCAAGAGAGGTAGGTTGCATGAAATGCCTTCTAGAATATGTACTGGAGAAGATTAACTTGTTCCTTGAAACTGTCATCCTAATGTCATTTTGTTGACAATCCTTCAGGATGATCTCTGTATATAAATACTTTATTCTCTCATTTCAGAAATAAGGATTTTTTCTCCATGACCTAGTAAATTAAGCAAGGAGACACAATTTCAAATCCTATTAACAGAAAGTTTCAAAACTGGAACATGAACTGAAACTATGGATCACTGCCACTCTGAATGAAGAATGGAAAAATCTAAGAAAAGGAAAGATATAATTAAAAGCTATTTAAGTTTATATCTACTTAGGTAATAGGAATTAACACGGGGTGTTAATCTTACTTGCCAGTTTTGACACGCCCAAGCTATCTGCTTATTTCATCATTCCCTTTTTTGGTAGTAAGACAAATGCTGGATAAAAATGCATGTCAATCTAATCATATTCAGAGAATTGTTTTAGATCGATAGAATAGCCTTTAAATTATTCTTCTTTTGATCAGTTTAGAAATAGCCTTGGCAAAACAAAAGAGACTGAAAACAGTGATCTGAATAGAGAATTCCTGAAGTGAAGAAAATACAGAGCTCATGAAAAGTTATTTCTTAAATCTGTTCAAATCATACATTGCTAAATGGATTATCTTCATCTAGGGCTCTTAATTTACCAGTATTAATTGTTGATCATACCTACCAACAATGTACATACTAAGGAACTCAGGTAGACTGGAGTATCTTTCTTTTACATGTTATCATATTAAAAAATTATATTTATATTCTCCTGGGGGTAATGTCAGAATAAAAAGCCTAAATGTTATTCACTTGCATTTTAAAAATGTCAGTTTTCTTAAACATGAAGAGTTCTCTGTTAACAACTGGGCTCCAAAATCCAAATGAACAAAATATTTAACATGAAACTCAGCAGTTTCACATTAATAGATCCTGGTTGACAGTATGCGACTTGGACATTATTGATTACAGCTCCAATGAGATGTACTAGCTTTCATACAGTGTACAAGCAACATGTAAAGGCAAGCCAAATGCAAAATTGAAACATTATCTAAACAGAGTTGATTTCAAATGTTTCAAATGTAAATAACCCACTGGGTGGTCCTTGAGACTGTCAGCAGTCATTACTTTCTGTAGCGTAAACAGGGCTGTCAGCTAGGATTTGTGTCACAGAGATAAAAAGACATTCTTCCTTAGCAAAGCCTAGGCTGTTGTTTTTACAGAAAGTTGTGCACCTCCATGATAGATGGAGAGTACCTTTCTGGATTTTAATGAAAGTGTTTTGTAAGCTGTCGTGGAAACCAGAATAGGTGTCTGAACAATGTAGACTAGGAGGTAAGTAAAGGTTAATGGAATTACCAGAGTAATAAGCCTTAAAATTCTGACAGATCTAAATAAATTAATCCTTTCCATAGATGCACTGTGTTCATTCTTCAAAGTTTTCTGCAGGTAAGTAAAAGCTAAACCAAGAAAATAGATACCAATAGACAGCAAATATATAACTGGATGAAAAAAATCATTGTATGTTTGAGGCTATTGCTTGAATTAAAAATATGAACATGATCAGTTTAAGTGATCTGAAGTATTAGTTGATAATAAGGATTCATGCAATGGCTTTAATACTTTAATCTTCTAATCTGATTCAGCTATTTCAGAAGAGTATTATTCCACTCCCTGTCTCTACTTAGTTCAATGGCAACTGAGCAAATAAAGCATCTTAACAAGTCTGATCTGACATCTCTTAAGAACAAAATTAATTATATAGCACTGTCTTCTGTATCAGCAGTCACCTGTTCATTTTATAGCCACTGAAATCTTCAGGAACATTGCCATTGGCTTCGGTAGATTTGAGGCAGTGGAACACATCAGTGTTTATTTCAAAAATTGGTAAAGATTTTTCCAACTGATTTCCTGGAAGAAAATAAGATTTTCAGGTTTTCCTCAAGACCTTTTTCGTATTTTCTTCTGGAATTGCATCATCAGGGATCTACATTTCTGTAATTGTCCTGTTCATTGCTGAAAAACTTAGAGGACTCCACATTCTACTGAACCACAAAGATGTCTTCCTATGCAGATATTTTCTTGGTGTCTGAGGAACTGAATATAGATTCTACCTTCCATGATAGAATTATTCTTTGCAATCTGTATTTTTACTTGTTTACATGGTTCAGTAAAAAGTAAGCCATCAATTGAAAGCATTAAAAATGTGGTTAATTCCTCCTGGTGCCTTGGGTCCTGAATACGTATTACATACCTTGGTAATTTTTGGAATAAGGAAGGAAAATGTAATCATTCCTCTGCAGTGTGACCTGAAAGTCTAGGGAAACAATGTATATTTTAATGGATGAATGAACATTGTGGAAGGCCTTTGAAGATCATCTGGGCTACACGGAAGCCTACACTCTAATCCTTTTGTAACAGGAATATCATCACAGTTATTGTAAACTTAAACTGAATCCCATGGTTGTACTTCTTTGCTCTCATGTGGCAAGATAAACTCTGGTGTATTTGACACTGCAAAAAATGTCTTCTCATCTAAGAACCTGTGGCCAGTGATGTGAAATTGGCTTTCTTCAAATAGTGTCTTATGGAGACATACATGCAGGAAATGGTTAAAAAGTCAAGAAATCTTTGTTCCTCTCTCTTACTAAATCTTTATCCTTTGCTTGTATGTTCTGCACAGTCTGTGTAGTGTAGCCTTCATGCTTGTCAGATTGCCTGCCTGCAGTTTTTCCTTTCTCCCTCATTCAGTGGGCTTCTCATTTCCTCTCAGGCAGTGGACACATATTCACCTTTCTTTCACAAGGGGATTTTTCATGGTCCTTTCAACCTTGCATTCTTTTCTTGGAAAACATAAAACCCCATCATAGCTGGCATCTTGAAACTGCATCTTCCCTTTTAAATCTAGCGCTTGCACTTAATTCTGAAGTTGTCTATAGTTAACTTTTTCTCACTACAAAACCTTTCAATTTGCATACCTGTGTAAAATAATATTGTGGGCATCCCACTACTTTCTAATGCTGGAAGGAATTTGAGTAATGCTGCATGTTTTTGTTTTGTGTCAGAATTAACTTTAATCTAAATTACAATATATTTTAAACAGATCCTTAGTTCAGTAGATGAGGTAAGCAGATATTCGGAGTGCAAGGAAGCTAGAAGTGTCTTTGTCCCATACATGCTTCAGGAGGTACAAAACAATGAGCCTTTACTGAAAGTATATGAAACTTACCCAAGTACCACTCAAACAATCTCCAAAAGAGAATAAAAAGATTAAGAAGAATCTGTTACAGGACTTAGTACTGAAACAAGGTAACCTTAAGTGAAGTACTGCACACATAGAAATGGCAGTAGCATCTGTGCTTTCTGAAACAAGTCAATGTATGTTAGCGTGAAATGTCTGCTATTTATGTGGGAAAGGTGAATGTGTTAATTACTGTTTATTCAAATCTGGTTTTCCCAGCTCATGAATCTTAGTTTCCTCTGAATAAATGCTGTACAATTATAAGCTGAGCATGCTATAAGCACTTAGGCCAACGATCCGCAGATCTTTTGCCTCTTTTACCTAAGCACCACCTCATACATACAGCTATCTACATACCATGTGCAGACCTACTTAACTGAAATGATGACACAAGGGACGATTCTTGCATAAGGATTGAGAACTGTATGGAGGCCAGTGTCCCAGTTTCTGGGTGCTGAAAGGGGAATGTGCTCTTCTTGGTATGTGGTCTTCTCTGATTCTTTGAATCACACCTGTGGTTTTTGTTTTAGCCAAAAGTCAGTTTTTCAGAAGAATGGAATTTTCCACAAAATGCACCCTTTCGCAAGAATTGTCTATTTTTTTAACTCTTTGAAAAAAGAAGCGGTTAGATTTGCTTCCCATCCTCCCACCCCTCAAAAAAAAAAAAAAAAAAAATGTTGAAGGATAATTTCAATAAAAATCAGGCAAATTTAATTTTTTTTTCAAATATGTTACATGTGTTCCAGCCGCTTGAGACTTTTCTTCTACAGTTCCCAGTAGTTTTGTCATCCTACAGTGTTTCTGTAGTTTTCGTACATATTGCTCTTAGCTTTGTGTATATGCATTTCATGGCTGTTCAGAGCAAAGAAACTTTACTGAAATAAAAAGGGATTGAAATCCCTGCAGTACAATGTGTGCATCAGACATACAGAAAGCTGTAAGTGTGAACTTTGTAATGATCTTTCTTTCTTTTTTTCTTCACCTGGCATTTCTTTTCTGCCACTAACAGTACAACAGTCTAGTCTGTAGAAGGAAAATGCAAACTATTCCCTATGCACTGATGTGTCAGATTTAAATGTTAGAGGAAAACACACTGAAGCCAGCTGAAAATGTTGTTGCAGAGAGAGAATATTCTTCTGAGTCCTGATATTGGGTATCTTTTTTATAAGTATTTCATTTATTAAATTAATGCCAAAAAGCTTTACTGCATCACTAGGTAATAAAGTGGAGGGGCTGGGTAAGATAAGGGTACATTCTGTGTAGCAGTTTTTGTGTGTGCCTCTGCATGTGTATGTGTCTAGAAGCAGTATTTGGTGAAGAAGTATTTGGTCTGAACCTTGTTGATTGGATTATATTGCATCTTGCCTTTTCCATCATTATTATATTATTAGCTAATGTTTATTTTCATAACCAGTCTTTTACAACATCTGTAAAAAAATAAAAGTCTGCTTTGAAGTTCAGGATTATATTGTGCTGGGAATATTAGAAATTGGCTAAAACACAGCCATGGAGGGAGAGGGCTGAGCATGGGAATTTTAAGGCTGAGTGAAGCAAAAACTAGAGATATACTGAAGCCCTGGTCCCGTGACCTTTAATAACATAGTTTAGTTTCTCTTCCACTCCACAAACAGAACCACTGATTTACTTGCATGAATAAGATTTAAAGGATCAAAACTCTGACTTGACACTGGTGGACATATTGGCATCGTTTGGTTTAATCTACTGAGAGATCTATTTTTACTCTGATTCAGAAGAGAAAAATGAGAAGAGCAAACTCCCTACATAGGCACTGGAGAGAGGTAAGTGCTTCCAGGGAGCCACTTAGGCAGTGTCAGTAAAATGGCTAAAGCAGACAGCGTAGATAATGTGGTTCTGAAATATAACCGTACCATGTGGTTCTTAGAAAGCTAGACAGAGACTTGGGTGCATGTTAAGATTAGTCAAAGAAAGATAAACTTATGGTGGAGTTCTTGCTACTTTCTTTTGGAATGTTAATAGCCCAAATTAAACAGTGGAGGGTACTCCAAATACCAGAGCAATGAAAAAGTTTACAGCAGCGATATCAGCATTTGAAGTATCCATATTTTTTCTCAAGGTCTGCTCACTTCCCATGACTTTCAAATTACTTGTATATAGCCAAATATAACTCAGGGTGCAGATATAATGTAGGACTGATTTTGAGTGCCTGGGTATAATTTCTTCACTGATGTTACCCCATGAATCCAAAACAGAAAGGAACCAAATAATATTGCTTTCTATTATAAGAAGTATATTTTGTCCCCATAGATGACAGGTTAGTGTACTCAGCAAGGAGGTCAAGTGAACTGGCACAGAAAAATTCCCCCTTTAAGTAAGAATAAAGTGATTTTCTAAAGTCAGCATAGAAATTTAAGTAACCCTGTTATTAAAATGATGTCATCTCTGGGAAAAAATGGTAAGTTTGTTCCAAAGTCTGACGATCTTGTCTTTTATAGTCCTGAATTGCAGTGTTATATGCAGCTTTCATTTCAGAGCGGGCATGAGATAAAGCATCATCTCTTTAAGCCAGAAGCTGAAGTTTTGGTCACACATTTTTTGCTAACAGAAGTGATCAAGGACCAAGCTGCCAGGCTGGGAAAATGGCAAAGCAGCAAGCGGAGAAAAAAGCTGGGCATTTGTGCCCATCCAGCTCACCATTCTGCCCCTTGCTTGGTGCAATCTATTGTTTTAGGTAGCCTTGCTGCTTATTCTTCCTCATGTGCAATGTGAGGAATATCATGTGTTTAGAACTCTTCATACATGGAAGGAGCTAAGCACGGGCACATTTGAAAAGATGGAAGTATATTTCTAAACCACTCCTGTTAGATTCTCCATGTTGGTAACTTAGCAGCAAGGTTCAACTTACTGCTTCTGTGGAGTTGCTTTGGACTAACAATTTATTTTAGGGGACAGCACAGTAATATGCTGAACTTCCTTTGGTCTCTATGGTGCTAAAGAAACTGAAAGCAAACTAGTTGTAATGCTGCTATGTGTCTGCAAAGTGATCAAAGCTGTATCCTGGAGAAGACTTGCCATCTTGAGTAAACCCCAGCTGTCCTGGGCATCCATCACTCCAAAAGCAAACCTTTGACCCCTTTATATTTTCATAATTATATGTATGTTATCAAAAAGAAGCAGGAACATAGGAAAGGAAAAAAAAGTTTAAAATAAACATCTGTACTGTGGGAATACGATGGGGTAAAAGTGGTGAGAGCAGTAGCTCTCCTTCACAGCAGAGTGCAAGTTTCTACAAGGTCCTGTTGCATACGTGTCCATATCATTTAGAAAGGCACTGTTGCCTGAGCAGCTGCCTGTCTTACCCTAAAGCAACCTGAGAGCTAATAGGCCATAAAAATGGCCTTAGTTTGTGCTCTCCAGAGGCAGTGGGAGACCAGGCCAAGCAAATGCACCTAGTTTAGCAAGTTTGGGTGCTGTCTGCTGGTGAGAGTATACAGATGCTACATATCCTATCTAACTTGAAACATCTGAGGGAAGTAGAAGTAATGCATGAATGATGAATACGGAATAGGAGGTTCTCATGCAGAAATGAAAAAAAAAGCTGCTTTTCCACTGTAGTCTTACAAGTCCTCTAGTAAATGCCAGAATGTGAAAAACATAAACCGACCAATCAAAAAAAAAAAAAAAAGACACAGAAAAACCCCAAGATCGGAGACTAGATTAAAACAGCTTATATGCTAAAAAGGTTTGATCCAATTGTTCTTGAAGCCATAACGAATTAACTTTAGAGAGTTTCATACTGAATGCCTAAGGACATTCTTATAATAAATGAGCTGCCTCACTGAACAGACTTGAAGAGGTTGGAGTAAAGTGAAAAGCATTAATTTACAAAGCTGTGGGCTAATGTATCAACATTCAGAGAGTTACAGTGGTCACAGCCCCAGGCAAATCACAGATTAAAAGGTAACATCAATGTCAGCAAGAACAGCAGTGGGCTCTACATTAGCTCAACAGTAACTATGTTTACCATCTTCTTACCTCTTGGGTTTTCTTTCTAATATTTTAAATGTTCTAAATCAAATTAATTTTGTTGGGACAACATGAGAAGCTGATCAAAGCTTCTTGATAAGCGTTTATGTGACATGGAAGACACTACTGCCCAGATACCAGTTCCATCATGCGTATGGAGCAGGAGGAGTCAATGCCCAACTTGTGAGGAACAAAGAGAAAGGAGAAAGGAATACGTCACTCCTGGAAAAGGATCTTATGATTCCAAATAAATAGAGAGGATAAATAAGTATCCCTCCAGCTGAGATGGTCTTACAAGTCTGCTTTCTGTAAAGAGTAGCTGCAGTGGCACTGCCAGACAGCGCTGGAATTTGTGAGAAAATGAGAGATTGGGAAAGATAGGAAGAGAAAACTTGGGAAGAAGCTGTAGAACAGAGAGAGTGAAAAAGGATTGTATAAGGTTTGCATCACCAGTTAACCACAAATGTTTTGTGGTTGGTGTGTCAGCCTCATTTTATTTTGGGAGTTGTCTTTAAGGAGGAAGAACAATCCATGTCCTCTCATAAACGAAGGATAAATGGAAGAGATGTCTTGTTCTGTTGAGTTACCAGTGACATTAAACATCCTTTTATTTCTCCTTATCCTCTTCCCATAAAGCCAAAAGCATAAAATTAGCACAACACAAACATTAGCAATACCCCCACACAGGGATTACACAGAAATCTGCGAAGTGTTCTACTAAGCCAGAAACATGGTCAAAACTTGGAAGCCCTGTCAAGAAAAGTGATGTCACGAGCAAGAATGTTTGTAATGTTTGATAGCAAAACTTTTCCTCTTGTAGATTATTAATAGCTGCTCTGAGTGCTGGCCAAGGTGAGCGTGCCACGATAATGGTATGAGCAGTAAGTAGAAAGTGGTCAGCAGTGAGCAAATATGTAAGCAATAGACTGTAGTAATTCCAAAGAAGCGGTTCTCCTTTCAGCCTTTGTGCATTTATTCCTAATGTGTGTCATTTCCAAAACCTATGAGAATTAAGTAGGAAGTCTTAGTCTGATTTCTTTACATTCCCTGTCCTGGAATTCCTCACACACACACTCTCTTCTGGTATATCAATTCAGTTCCTTTTAAAGAAAATTACACTTTAAAGCTCAATACAAAATTTAGCACACAGACAAGAGACGGAAAAAGGCAATTATTGTTACTTTTCTTCTTAGATGCTTCTGTGTCACATGACTACTATGATTGCAGGGGCCACACCTAGCTACCCAGACATTTTCTTGGGAAGAGAAGCACAAAGAGTATCTTGATATCCCAGATGATTCTGTAACTACAGAAAATTAACAGCATTCATTTGCTTACATGACCTGATAGACAATTTATGTGAAAATTTATGTGATATTAAAACGCTAACATTGCTATGAGCGCCACAGATTTTAATTTGCTTTTGAATTTTTATGTTTACCTAGCCATTAACTGCATATCTGTACTTCACATTAGGAAATAAAATTTACCAAGCAAATAATATACAGAAGAGATGAAGTCTTACGAAAAAAGCAAATACTGAGTCTAGTTTGGCTGCCATTCAAAAATGCCGAATTCTGATGCCTCAGTTTATTTCAGTCGGAGTCTTGCTCTCAATTGGTCTAAACTGTTGTCAGTTGTAGCCAGCAGAGTAATAGCTAACTTAGCTTTTGACAGATAGAGCTTCTTGCTAGCCAGCTGTGTTAATAAACAGTTTTGAAAGCATTTTTTATCTACTGTTACATTGACAAAAACTTGCAATCATTGAAATTGAAAGTCTGAATTAGAAAGGAATCTTGCATCCTCCTGTCTGTATTGTCAATGTATAAATACGTTGCATTTAAAACTGCATTTTTTGTTTTGGATTCCTTTTGTTTTCTTTGGACAAACATTTGTATATTTTCTTTGTTTTGAGCATACCATGTGTAAATGCCATTTTTTTAGCATGGGTAAGTAAATGTTGAGGTTTTACTCTTTGTCACAAACACAAATATCTATCAGTGAGAAAGGTTTAAATGTCCTCTCTTGAAGTTCAGATTTCGTCCTAACAACTAACATCTCACAAAGTAAAGTAACTAAAGAAATGTATCTTGCTCCCATTGGAATCAAAAGAACCAAGCAGATAGTAGGAGAACCTAGAGTGAAGGTTCTGGATAGTGGCAGTAGCAATCTAAAATGCATAGTCTGATGCTGTATAGGTGAAAGATGTATAGGTATATTCCATTTCTTTTGAGAAATACATTTAATGTACTTCAGTCACACTAGACTTTAATGAATGCTTACCTTTAACAGAGAATTAAGTTTCTTTGCTGCGTGAGCGCCTAAGTGAAATAGTTTTTAAAAATGAAAAATAGTTTTCTAGTCTTGTAGATTTTTCATTTCTAATTAAGATACTGGGGAAATTGTAATTTTATTTTTTTTTTAAGTAGAAATAGACAAAATTCAGAACAAGAAATTGTTACTTATTTCCGATTTCTCCTCGTAGGCTTTTGAAAAGTAAGCCACACAGACTTTGGAAACAGAAAGGATAAAAACAATCCAGAAGAGTGCAGAAGGAGTGCAAGCAAAGAAATTACTAGAAACAACTGACTTTAAACCAGTCTTTCAGAATGACAGGCTACTAAAGTTAAAGGAGCAGATGGACAAGAAAAGAATATCAAAGAAAGGACAGAAAAAGTACTCAGCCTTTGTTTTAAGTACTTTTTGACATTTCTCCTGCCGTTATGTTGTTGACTTAAAGAAGCTAATGACTTTCTTTGCTTCCTAATTTCTATAAATTATGGGGTTTTTACAGGTAGGACAATGTCAGCTTCACCATGCACAGTGTTTACAGTTGGGAATGTTTGCAAGGAGAAAAGATAACTTTATCAGATTACTTTTCACAGTGTTTTTTCTGCAGATCTCCTAGGCACTACAAGGTTCACTGCTGAAAGATTTGGGGTGAAATCATGGCCAATGGGAATTCTGCCATCAACTTCAAAAGAGTAAGATTTCATCCTAGATCTTATTTGTTTAGCAAGAAAGTGCTTATTTTTCTATTCTTTTTTCATGCACAAACTGCCAGCATTGCATGAAACAAACCATCCTGATTTCCAGAGGGCCTTTCAAAAGTCGGGTGATTGCCAAAATTGCAAATCCAATTTGTTCACAGA
>JBCJKH010050555.1:0-17137 GCA_039877255.1 Loriculus beryllinus | reverse complement strand
CTGGAGGGGGGCACCCAGCCAGACAGGTGGTTGGCAGAAAAGGTCTTCGGGGTCCCAGTAACCACCACATACATAGCCAGTGATGTGCCCTTTTAGCAAAGGTGGCTACTGGTATCCTGAGTTGCAATAGGCAAAGTATTGCCAAGCAGGCTAAGGCAGGTGCTTCTGCCCCTCTATTCAGCACTGGCGAGGTCTGCGTTGAATTCTGGGCACCTCAGTACCAGAGAGACATGGATATACTGGACAGAATCCAACAAAGGTCCAGGAAAGTAGCTGAGGGACTGGGGCATCTCACATACAAGAAAAGGCTGAAAAAGCTACGCTGTTTAACCTGCAGAAAAGAAGGCTCAAGGTAGGGGATTTCATCCACTTGTGTAAAAACCTGATGGGAAGATGTAAAGGTGACAGAGCCAGGTTCTTTTCTGTGGTGCGCAGTAACAGGACAAAAGGCAGTGGCCACAAACTGAAACACAGGAAGTTCCTTCTGAACATCAGGAAACACTTTTTCACTGTGAAGGTGCAGAGCATCAGCACAAGTTGCCTCAAAGGATTGTGGAGTCTCCATCCTTGGAGATATTCAAAAGCTGTCTGGACATGATCCTGGGCAACCAGCTGTAGGTTGCTCTAGTTTAGCACGGGAGTTGCACCTGATGATCTTCAGAGGTCCCTTCCAATCTCAACCATTCTGTGTTCTATTATTCTGTCAACTCTATTGGAGGCCCCATGTCCAGCAAAATTCCAAACTGATACCTGTGTTACAAGGCACTATGCATGTACTCCTGTGTTCCTTCTTCCTAGTCGTCAGCTTCAGAGACAGTTATATCACAGGAACACTGTATCACTGACTTAAGCCTTAAACACAGCCACTTATCACTAACTGATCCAATCTGAAAGATTACTTTTCCCACTTCACTACCATCCCAAAGACATCACCAGAATTAAGTAGGATGGAATAGCCAAGGACCAGAGCTATTTCAGTGGAAAATCTAGCAATTGAATTCAACCCCAATCCCACAGCAGTTCAAACTCTAGACTATGCATTAGAACAGAACAGCAAGCATTCAAACAATGTTTATTCGCTGTGCCATGAATACTGCGCTTAAACCCCTAAATAACATTTATCAAATGAATTTGTTAAATAGATGTCTAAGCTGTGCAGGGCCTGAAAAATCTACATCCTGATAGACATCCGTATTTCTATTTCTTTGGAGTAGGAGCATTGTAAGAACTCCATACTACAGCTACATTTAGTTTTATTATATAATCACATAACACCATACCACCAGTACAACTATTGCTACTGATACTTACAGTAACAAAGCAAACAGTCTATGTTATCTAGTTCCTGGAATACTATAATACCACCAAATCAATGTAAAAATATTATTTTTAATAAATGACTTAGAATGTTTTAACTATGGCAAAATAGGTAACAGAAAATCAGTTTTGTATTTAGACAAGTCCCTCCATCAGTTTACAATCTGTTTGCACCTGGGAGATTTTCAATATGAAATCTTACTGGCTCAAGACCTATGAAGGTTTTAAATATTTAATATTTTCCTCAAAGCCCAAGTGAATGAATCCATAAAGCTTCTACTTTCCACTTTCTTTCCACTTTTAAAAAACTGTAATTGAAACAGAGAATATATATACAATTTATTAATTTTCCTTCTTGGTGTGTAACTACTGCTATCTTAACATTTGGGATTGACGAGAGGTTGAAGCATTTTTTCTTTCAAAAGATAAAAACAAAACTCACCTATGCACACATTAATGAATTCAGACTTAATTTCAGTTATTGAGGAAGGAGAAAACTGTCCATATCTACTTCAAAACCCTGCTTTTGCAAAGGCCTTTCAGAAAATCTTTCAATTTTCTTCTCCCATAAATATTTGTCCCTTAATTAAAAGTGTTTCCACTTTAGGTCTTGTATTCCATCTCGGTTGGCTCTTCCTTGTCTGCCAGTAGTTTCAGTATCTGTGACTTCACAGTGCTTTACTTATCAGCCAATTGGGTATCAAGTAACTCCTGCCATAGGGGTAAATACTCTGTAAGCTGTTTTACTAAAGAAATCAAAATATTAGAACACAGTCAACAGGCCATGCTCTGCAGTTTACCAAGACTGTTTCAACTGTCTATAATTTTAAATGGGTGCCACTTATTAGCAAGTTGAAGAATAATTAGAGCCCCTAGTTGTTCAGGACATTAGTTTTTCTGCAGTAAAATAATGCAGAAAGATGAGAAAAATCAGAGAAAAATTCCTGAAAAAGCAAAAAGGATTAGAAATACTCTTCTATGCCTTCAGACTCAACACATCATCTTGGAATAGAACAAGGCATAAAGAAGGTACAGTAAACCTCAGCAATCCATTACCGCATAACTTCAGAGCAAATAGAACATGGTAAGCAGGGGGAAAGGAAGTTTTGTATTTGAATTCAAAACATTTGTTTAAGCAAAATGGTGGTGAAACTCACTGACTTTTGATAAACTTCTGGTGGTATGAGTCAAAACAACTGGAAAAGCAACTTTCTTACTGCCAGGTCAAAGTAATAATTTCTCATAACAGCGTCCCTGCTAAACATCTCTAACACACAAAGCTCCACAAAACCAAAGAGGACCTCACAAAGCCTTTCACTTGGAGAACCTGTGTACACCTGAAAGGGTTTGCTGCTTGCACTTACTACTTGCAGACCTGTGGTCTGCTGCATTACGACGGGAGATTTACAGTCACTTGGAGGGTTTGTAGATCACTCTTAGTAATAAGTGGCTTTAGCTCTGAAGACAGTAAATCAATGGTTTCAACAGTCCTAAGACTGCGGTATTAAAAGGATGCCATTGTTCTACAGAGAACACCAAGCACTTTGCACACAGGTGCCTGAAAGTAATTGATGGCAGAGATCCTTTCTTAGGTATGCATGCCTGAACTGTATTCAATTCAGGGCCATTCTCAACATGCCATTGTTTTCTTATGTAATTCACACAAGTTGCCGTTGTACATTTGCTATTCGTCAGGGGATGTAATCTGAATCTTGTCAAATTATACTGTCCTGATATCTTCTTCCCCACTCTAAATAATTAAGACTTGAGACTTGCAAGACCTGGAGGGGGAGGGGGAAGAAGATAAATGTGTGTTTCAAGGGGGCAGGAAAGACAGGAAAAGAGTAAGTAAGGTTGCAAGAGTAAAATGGCAATGGAATGTGGAAACAGGCATCCATTTAAGAAAGATATGGGTTGTACAGCTGTTCCTAGGACTGTAAAAGCAAAGCTACTATTCCATGTTGGACATGGTCTTTTCAGCTCCCTAAAATGTTGCATACAAAAGGTAATTCCTAGGAAGGCAGAGATTTTTACAGTACTAAACATTCCTAGCTCACAGATATTATAAATAACACTTTGCAAGAGGAAATACAGAGTCTTACTAAAATGAAGACACCCCAGTTATACAACATGTTTGCCAACACCGACTTATAACATTCCTAATATATTTTTTAAGATAGATAATAAAACACTATATTCGTGAAGGAAATGCATATGCCTTTATTGTAACTACGTCAACCTTTTCCAGCTTCTATTAAGTTCACAACAAAAACAAATTATTTTTTTTTCTTGTTATCTTGTTTAGGAGGATATGGGGGAAGATAACGAAGTCCAGACTTCCTAGTCACAATGCAAAGTTCTTTTTCCATATTATCACCTGCTAATGAAAGCAGCTTTGAACAAGCACTACAATCATGACAAAGGTGGTAGTTTAAGCTTTGCAGGGTCTGGTGGTGGCCCCACCATTTGAGTCTCTGACTCCATTTTCAGTAAAATACTTCCAATAAACTTCTGCTAAGCATCCATCAACATTTCTTCCTAAAGTTATTATTTACTGAAGAGCTATTCTCACTTTTTGCCCCTTTTTTATTAAAACAATACACTAAATCACTTTCTCTAAGTAACTGACAAGACTAGTGCTAAAATGCCAGGAGGAAAAACTTGGGATTCAAATAGGCTTTTGTTTTGACAGTTTGCTTTGGAGGGTGGGGTATTGATTTCTTCAAAGAAAATATTGCCCCAGGAGTCTAAATTGGATGGGTTGCTAGACCTGCATTTCACAGTTCCTTCCCTAGCCCATCCCTAACATGCTTAAAATTCTCAACAGCAATTGTGTTAACAAATTTCTCTGAAGAACTCCTTTCTCAGAGTGCTCTAAGACAATATGAAGGGACCTGAACAGGCACAAAGTAGAGCATTCGCAGGAAACCATATCTCTGTAAACTTAAGAGATACAGTGTCACCCCAGTTCTCATGTCCTCCTGGGGTCTCAAGAGCTGATGGACTCAATAAGTCCATCTGACACAGTATCTTTGAGATATCACTAGGCCATCCTTCTCTTAAATGTTTGTTCCTTATTATTGAATCACTTCTTCTTCCTCCTCCTGAAAAGTATTGTGGCATTTCTGAAGAGAGAAGAGAGATTTACCAGCTGTCCTGGATTCAAGTTTCAGTCCCACTTTTAAATTTCTAATATAAAAGCCTTTAGATTTAAAGAGAAATTGAAAAGAAAAAGAAGCGTTTGTGGCATTCTTGGATGCAGCATAAACTATACCAATGAAAATGGTTAGCATGAGGTTTGAATCACAGATAATGAAAAGGTCATGTACTGTTCCTCATTCCTGTTCCTAGTCACTCTCCCACTCTTTCTTACAGTTGCTTCTCTGTTCCACAATGAGCAATTTCAGGGGGTTAAAAGCAGAAAGACTGCTTTGAAGGTTTTTTGTTTTGTTTATTTTATTTTGGGACAAAAATTAACTATCCTTCTGAAGAATGAAGAAATCGACAAAGGAATTTAAACCACAAGTAGGAATTTTACCAGTTTTGCAACGTAACCTGCAATGAAAATAGAAATACAATCTCTCTCTGACTCCTAGGATTATGAACAAGTGTAGAAGCATGCAGTGCATACAGCCTAGGTAAAAATCATACTTGTATTTTTTTTTTCTTTTTAAATTGACATGGTCTCAGGAAATACCCTCAGAAAAAAATGTATACAATATTCAGAATTTGAACTATTTCTTCTCCTCCCCATTTTTAGCTCCTGAGCTGATTATTCCTTCCCTTCTACTTGTTTCCGGAGTTGTTTTCTGATCTCCCTCCTGCTTCTTTGGATTTGGTTTGTTATTTTTTTTTGTTCCTGTATCAGGCTTCCCTGCTATTGTTTGTGTCTTCTACATGTCTGTTTATTCAAAAGTTATTTTCAAGATGTGATCTCTTAAAGACATAGAAAGGAGAAGAACACATGATAAAATGAACATAGAAAGCATGCGCAGGGCTGGAGAATGTGCATGTGTCTTTAATCTTAAATCAGAACTACATACTGCAAATATGTTGTATAAAAATGTTACACTCTTTATCAGTGGCCTAGTCTGTACTGTATATAATTATATACACACGTGTGTATTTGTTTGGGGAGTTTTTTCATTGATATTGCACTCTTCATCTGGAGAACTGAGGTGCCAGAAAGTAGACACCTGAAGCCCACTGAAAGGCTTCTCAGCTGTACCTCATGTACCTTCTTCATTAGGTAAGATGTTTTTCTGGCTTAGCTTTACACATGTAAGTAGTTTATTGGCCTTATCCTATACGGATACTCACTTGAAGTGATAAGAGAGCCTATCAATAGAGGAAATAAAGATCATTAGCCAGAGTGGAACACTGTGTACCTTAGAATGAAGAATTGGAACATCTCAAATGAAGAAGGTCACATCAATTATAGTATGTAAAACAGTACACTGACGTGCATTGAAAATGTCACAGTAGACACAGACATGTTAACTTATTTCATAGAGTGTATGAAAGCAAACTGTACAAAGACTCTTCTTCTAGTTTCATTTGCAGCAATACTTAGACTTGCCCAAGAGATGCGAGTATTCTTCACACACACAAAAACAGAAAAAGCTGCTTCATTCCCACAAACCCCAAAATATTAGGCACTTCTTCATGTATTTGTGATGCTTCTGAGATTTTACATACAATAGTTCAGGTTGCTGAATGCCTTGTCATCACCAATTTATGTTCTGAATGTACACAACATGAAAATCAAGTCCCCAAAAATCCACAAGAATCTTCTATTATATGCACGTTTCTACAAGCCATATACATCATAAACTGAAACTTTTTTAAAAAGCAACATTAATTTTTGTTAAAAAACAACAGCAACAACAAAAAACAGACAAAACAACCCCAAACCAAACTAGAAACAAACAACAAAAAACAATCAACCAACCAAAACAAAACCCCCACAAAACCCTAAAGTTATTCTAGTGCAAGAGAAGGCAAAATATTCTCATACACCTTTCATCCCCAGCTACCAACTGCAATTCCTAGAACACGCTTTGCTGACACATTACCTTATCATCCACCAGTAAAATAGCTCTCCCAATCTGTAGCCATGGAGAAGTGAGTTTTCATGGGTAGGAAGACTGCCTCCCCAGGAAAAGACACACCAGCATTTTGACTCTACCTTTGGCCTCCATCAGGTAGTAAAGCAAGAGATACAATGGCAGATGTTCTAAATTTTCTTTCTCAGTTCTTTTCTGACTGCTTTTTTACCATATAAAACATCTTCAAACAGACATAGGATTTTTGCTATTCAAAATCTGATAGATTTCTGATCTACTTTCCAGAACCACTGACATACCAAGTTAGATAGAAGGCTGACAAGCTAGGCTACCCTCCCCCCGTCCCGTCCCCCTTCTCCCTCTCATTGCCTTATATGAACACCTTCATGCTTTCTTCATTAATTAGCTGATGAACGGTGAGTATACATTTCTGCTTTTCTGTATTTTATTTCTGACCAGTGGGAAAAGCAGGAGCATTCATTGTCTCCAAGTGGAATACAGCAGTTGTCCATTGCTTCTTCAGAGACAATGTCCAGAGTAGTATAGGATTGCAATTACAAATGTGAAGAGAGAAAACAATAAAGCTTGACAGCTTTGAGGAAGGAAAATTATGAAGTTGATAAATACTATCTACTAGTAAGTGACATGCTCTGTGCAGCTGTGGAAGAAGTGCAGAACCAGCAACATTCAGCTCCTGAACTCCAAGGGCAATAAGTGTTTTATCAAGAGTTTATGATGAGGACTTCACAGTACATTGGTTCATCTTAATCCAAGCTAATCTTAATGCAGGCCATTTAAATTTAAGTATACAACAATCTAACTGTCCTGATAGCTTCACAGGGTTTCTAAGACAGCACTGATATGATTGTGCAGCAATAATGTTACTCTACACAGCTGTGTCACATGTACAAAACAGCAAAGCCTTAATAACACAAAGGGCAAATTGTTATTTAGAAGAGCATTTCAAGTAGATTCAAATAAGCCACCTGTATATTAGCTTAGTTAGCACAATTTTGTAGAGACCGTGTTGTCACTGTTTTTTCCTGTATGTGGTTTCCCCAGCTTTCTACTTGATATAACCCTCCAATAAAAATCAATTAAGACAAAATTATGTTTTCATGTAATCGAGGAAATGCAGCAACCATCTGAATACAAACTATTTGGAAGATGTAGTCCAACAGTGATTCAGATATTTATTTATATATCTATGGTTAAGCAAGTGAAACCCAAGATGCAGGCATCGTTGAAATATGCTTGACAGTATCACTTCTACATAACTCTCTCCTTATTTTTGAAATATTTTATTTGGAGACAGCATTTTTCCCCCTAAGCTTTTCTGTGTTTATGCTCTAGACAGAACATAACTAAGCACACCTTTTTACATCTTCCATTCTCTCTGTGACATGAAAAATCCGTGGAATGTGATTCTGGTATCTCAAATGAGTATTAATGGTACAGGTACAGAAAGTATTTTTAGGATTTTCAGCTGATCATACCTTCTGAGTTGAGACTGATCTTAGAGGTGATTTATTGAAAATTGAAAATGACAGTTTGAGTGTCAGCCAAACTGGAGGTCTGTTTTTAGATCCAAATGTAAATGGGCTGAAAACTGTAGCATCAAGCTAATAAATACATTCCAGTTAAACAGTGAATCTTCTAGTTCAGCAGCGTTATTAATATAAGATTGCTTTTAGAAAAGTCACAAACATCAGAGCATAAGAGTTAGAGCATTCATATAAATGGACTTAAACTACACTGAAGTTGGACTAAGTCCCTGTTTTTCCTGATTCCAATTTCTTGAAGAAAATTCTGTGTGCTCTAAGCCTTGTATTTTTTCAGCTGTATCAGATGGCCTAATAATACACATCACCTTTCTCTGTAAACCACACTCTTACAGTAATTCAGTAATGCACTCCAAGTGAAGAAGACTAAGTTCATATGCATAGTTCACAGGGTCCATTTTTGGTAGTATTACCTAATATAGTAACCAGTCATAATCAAGACATTAGTATATCATAAATTGAAATAGGCATTACATAAGCAATAATTTCTGTTTCATTGCTGTAAGAAGTTTTTCCCAGGAGCAATAGTAATGCAAGGTTTTAAGGAGTCAGGTGTGGAAGCCACAACCACAGCCCTGGGCGCTGAAAACGAACTAGGTAACCCACCGGGACAGAAGATGATCGCACTGCTGAGCACTGTGCAGGGCAATATTAGGAAATCAGGACAGAGTACAGTAAACCCCCTGAAAATGGGTCAGTGGACTTATAATAAGCTTTCTTCATTTACTTTGGGTGGGAGAAGGGAAAGGGGGAAGGGAAAGGGAAGGATCATGTATTAATATATAACTCTACTCACCAATTTTGGCCAGACTGGCCACGAGTATCCAGAGTGTAATGACATAAGGGTCCTTGACGTGATCCCAGTTGAAAGAGACGATGGCAAAGCTTTGAGACTGATTGCTATTTATAGGGCTTTCCGAGCTTCTCTGTCCCAGCGCCACTGGGAGAGCCATCAGCCCCAGGAGGAACCCCACTCCAGATAGCTGCCTCATCTCCAAGCCACACAACAAAATCCTGCTTCCCCTTCCCTGAGAAATCCCGCCTCTTCGGAGGTCCTTGGGGGCGAGGTCCTTGTCCCTTCGCAGAGACGCGACCGAAGACTGTGGACCGCGGGACACGGGTGCAGGAGGCAGAGAGGGTCCTATCCCGCCACAGTCTGCAGGGGCGCACCGGCTGGTTCAGGTGCTGCTTTGCATGGGCTGGCCAAGGACGGGTCAGGGTCTCTCTGCATAAGCAGATGCTTCAAGCTAGGGTCCTGCTGCTTGCCCGCACCTGCCTTTATCAGGCTGTTCCCGAACGGCCGGAGGCGGAGCTTTCCTGCCGCTCCCGCGGAGCCTGCAGTGCGGAGACAGCGATGTCCTGACTGAGCACCGCTCGGGATCAGCAGGGGAGCTCTGTTCCGCTGAGGGGATGACAGCAGGCTGTGGGCTGTGTCTACCGTCTCGGCTCGGCTGTGGGCACATGGGGGTTGGAAAGAAGTGGCTTTGAACTTTCGGTGCTCGGGGACCAAAGCGGAGGTGCTCCAGCGGGCACGGCCAGGGTGGACCAGGCGGTACGTGCTTAGATCGGATTCAGATGAGCAGATCCGCAAGTCTCCGTTTGAGCGCTTTGAATGGGCAGCCCAGTGGGTCAGCCTTCTCTCAGATCCACTGTCTTAGGCGGTTAGCACGAAGGAAATGCACTCTTTTCTGCTTTTCAACTTCAAATCACTTTAGGATCTAGTACACCGAATAAACAGCAGGTTTCGCTAGCCAGCTTTTTCTTCTGTCCACCAGGGAGCACCTCTTCCCGCGGTGCTCAGGGAAATGACACCACGAGGCAAGGTTTAGCTTTCCACTTAGGTTTTCTTGCAGCTGTTTGTTAAGATGTGCTATATTAAAACTACTACCTGGCTTCTTTTTACTGTTAACAACGTGAAAGCTTCTGGAAGATTCTCACTTTCCTCCTGAAGCCTTCTTTCGTGCTAATAACATTTACCTGATATCCTGGACGGTCTACGTTGTGCATTGTAGGCAGGTGGACCCATGCTAACTAATCACGGTGCTGTAAAAAGGCAGGCAGCATGTTCCCAGTAAACCGACCTTAGTGCACCTTTACATACACCACAGCTAGCAGCTGCTTCTATCTTCTGTTGTGTGCTCTGAAGCAATCCAGCTGGCCACATGTGCAGTCCACTGTTTCTGTGACTTTCTGGGGAAAAAATCCCACCTTTTTATATAACTCGCATGATAGTTCTACCAAAAGTTCAAAATCTTTAAAGCTCTCCTTTAAAACGTTCGGAAATTATGAAATTTTCCTGGGGAAACAGCTCACCTGGGAAAACAGCTAAATACTTCTTCAAAGATTAAGTGACCTGCACAGACACTCTATAAATCAATTAACTGGTTAGTAAAACCAGTGAATTTGCAAGAAATATCGTTGCTACAAAGGGTGTCTATCATTATCGCATAATAATCTTATTTAGCTAAGGAACTCAAAGAGCAAAGTTCTCTTGAGTTAATGCTCTAAAGATTCAGTTATCATTACCTCAAAGCAAGTTCAGGCCTTGTGCTGGACAATCAAAGAGGTTTTTAAGTTTTTTTTTCTTTCCCCTACTTCCTCATTACTTAAGGGCAAAGAAATTATGCAGGAATTTTTAAACTAGGAGCTAATTTGGAGACAGAATTTGCAAAACTTTAGGAAGCATGATAGTAAAATATTTTCTTTGGTACCATTTCATATGGTAAATGCTGTGAACAAAAACTTGGAAGAATATTTCAGTGTTTAAGAAACTAAATCCTATCTATATTCTTTTTCTCTTTTTTTTTGGAAGTAAGTACCTGCTGATCATCTGTGTAACCTGCTGCTGAGCTCTTTTGATAGTAGTAGCTTCTAGCTGCTAATGTTCATTTGCTGATATCAGGAGAACAATTAGCTTTAATAGAGACAAACTGTCAGCACCAGTTCAACCACAATTTATCACAACCTTTTTTCACAACTTATTCCATGTACCATCACATCATAATTAAATATTTCAGGTGAAGCTGATAAAGGGTGCCACAGTATTCCATGTTATATATGTTTCTTCTCAAATCTAATTCCACAAAATGATGACTGAGTTAGAAATAAACCTTACTATTGAAAGTGTTGAAGGGAACCATGTTGTTAAGACAAACATATCCTAGATCAAGTATGCATGCAGCTGTGCTAGAAAAATGAGAAAGCCTTCTCCAGTGGATCTTTTCTCAGATAAGCAAAGGCTTACACTTCACTTGAAAGAGCTGCAGCAAAGATCATGCCTCTGATTACCTTTAGGTAGTGTTCTACTCATGACAATAGTGACATCAGCAACCAAGTTACATGACAATTCTGAGTTTGGTGGTGGAGATAAACCCATATTAGCAAACAAAAAATGCTGGAAGTACCATCTTAGCACAGAAAAGATAATGTAAATATGCTCCTCAGTTGAAAGCATAATGACTAGCAACCTATCTTAAAGGAATGTGAGAATTTTAGAATTTCTAAGGATTTATTTAAGACCTTGGTGCAAACTGCTACAAAAGTACATAATCTTGCTTGTTAAAAAATCTCCAAAAAATGCTTACAACATTGCTAAAATGCCAACACTGTGTTTTTGTTTAACAGTAACAAGTTAATGGTTCAAGCTGTATCTGTGACATTTGTCCTATCTTCTGACTGCTTATGAAATTTTTAAAGTAGGCTGGATATCAAATGACAGTACATATCAGGGAATTCTTGTGCAATTCTTTAATATGTTAGCATGACACAGAGAGGACAGAGGAAGGAACTGGAACTCATAAATCTCCTGTAGGTACATGAATACATGCTAAACCAGCAGACCACTGAATATGCAAGAACTCATGTACAGATCATTTAGTTGTACAGTAATAAATTTGAATTTATGTATTTATTAATAGATTCAATTTTCTTCAAGGTTCTTCATGGAATTCCTTATGCAGTTTCCTATGACCTCATTCTCTATCAGTAATAGAAGCATTATCTTGAGTTCTAAGTTTGCAATAAAGATATCATATCACACAACAGCTGATATTTTCGGACTCTTCAGAAAGAAAGATTTGTACTTATTGTAAAATAATGCTTTATGTCCTGAGTGTTTATGTTTTGTATGGGTTTTTTTTGTTTTGTTTTGCCTTTTTTTTTTTTCTGACTGGAAAAATATCAAGCATTGTAATTTCTGGAAATGTTGTGTGAATAGTTGTTTAGAGAAGAGAATTAGTAGTATCTAACACACCCTTCATGTGATCTGTTTCCTGTAAAGATTACTTCTTGGGATTTTTTTTAAATCTCAGATAAAAGAAAATTTCAGTTTAAAAAACCCCCTATGAGATAAACTGAGCTCTTCAAAATTGTATTAGTGTTCTCTGGAAAGCATACACAGTACTTCAGTTGTACTAACTTAGAGGTAGAAGTACAATTAACTTTCAATATTGGCATTTACAACAAATGTGTTTAAGCTGAGGTGAAAGTAAGAAGCACATTCCTGTGGAGCTCAGAACTTTCATAAAGAAAATAAATAAATCCAAGTAGTGAAGAAATGGCAAATGTACTGTGAAAAACCTCCTGATGTAACATAAACCATCATGAATCACTTATTATCATTCCTGTCTGTCCTCAGGAAATGCACTCTTTATATTCATGTCTATTAAGTGCATAACCAGGTTAAGGTAAGATTTTGAAAGGAATATAGTTTCAGCATTTATTTTCATGCCATGATTCCAACTCTATGCACAGTTACATAGAACAGTAATTGTTGTGAAAGCCATTGTACGAATATAACTCTGATTTGGTGAAAATTAATGTGATTGATATGCAGATGAATGCAAAAACATATGACTTTATAGTGAATTGAGTTGATTTAACAGCTGACATTTTGCCAACGTTTCTACAAGTGAAATCCATGCAGTTTGTTAAAGTTTATGCTGCAAGGAGTAGAGCAAATATTGCTGGACTGACTAATGTAGCAGAGCATTATATTACAGCTTGATGAATATGAACCTCTGAAATTGTTGAGAAGCAATGTATTAAATCAATGTAATAAATGAATTTAGGTTAAACAAGGCAAAGTGCAAGGTCCTGCATCTGGCCCACAACAACCCCATGCAAAGCTCCAGGCTTGGGGAAGAGCGGCTAGAAAGTTGCTGGGTAGAAATGGAGCTAGGGGTGCTGATTGACAGCTGAACATGAGCGCGCTTTTGCTCAAGCAACCAAGAAGGCCAACAGCATCCTGGCCTTCATCAGAAGCAGGGCCAAGGAAGTGATCATCCCCCTGTACTCTTCACTGGTGAGGGCACACCTTGAATACTGTGTTCAGTCACTACAAGACATTGTAAAGACACCTCACTTCAAAGACATTGAGGTGCTGAAGCAGGTCCAGACAAGGGCAATAAAGCTCGTGAAGGGTCTGAGGAATGAGTCTTACGAGGAATAGGTGAAGGAACTAGGCTTGTTTAGTCTGAAGAAGAGAAGGCTCAGGGAGGACCTTTTTGCTCTCTACAGCTACTGAAAGGAGGTTGTAGTGAGGTGGGGGTCAGTCTCTTCTTCCAAATAACAAGCAATAGGACAAGAAGTAATGGCCTCAATCTGCACCAGGGGTGTTTTAGATTGGATATTAGGAAAAAAATTCTTCACAGAGAGGGTGATCAGGCATTGGAACAGGCTGCCCAGGGAAGCGGTGAAGTCACCATCCCTGCAAGTGTTCAGAAAATATGTAGGTGAAGCCCTCAGTGACATAGTTTAGTGGTGGTCTTGGCAGTCCTGGGGTAATGGTTGGACTTAATGATCTTAAAAGTCTTTTCCAACCCAGTTGATTTTATGATTATATTATTCAGCTCACACACATTACTGCAAGCTTAAGTGAACAAAATGAAGACCAGGGTGAGGACAAATGGATCAGAGAGGTAGGTGAAAATGGATTTGGCTGAGAAGTAGGTGGCAGAGGAAATTAGCTGTATTTTTCATTACTCATTTCAATATGTGTCTGAATATAAGGAGAGTAAGTAGAGAGGTTTTTTTAATTTTTGGTCCTCACATTTTTTTGAAAATTGCAGAATTTCATATTGTGAGATTTTTCTGGTTTGTTGTTGTTTCTACTATCATTTTAAATGACACCACCTATTTAGATTAGCAGCTAATAGGAGTGGGAGGGTACAAGTGACAAACATTAGCCCCACCTAATATGTCAGTTAAGGATGGCTCCCTCCATAAAGGATTATATCAGTGAACTCTCTGTGTAATGAGCAGTGAAAAGGGAATGAAACAGAGGAAGTTCCTAGATAGCACGAGATACCTAATACATTTTATCATATTATATTCAGAAAACAATGAACTTCTATAAAATGCCATGTGTATGAAAAGTCCTCCTTCTTTAAGCTCCAGTTTCAATCAGAAGTCTTCTACTCTGTATTAGGACTCTTCTGGGCTTGCTACTAGACAAAGATGACCTCAGATATTTTAATCTGTGACAGCCTACATCTTCCACAACTTTCCCTCTGGGTGTAGTGCTCACATTTCCATGCTTTTGGCATCCCACTCATTCTGTTTCTCTGCTCTCCTGGTCTCTACCTTCCTTCCTTTTCATATGTGTCTTCTGTCAATATGCACAAAAAATCACAAATACTGAGACACAAGGAACACTCAAAATGCTATTTGTGTGTGATGGTTCCTTCTAGTACTTAAGCTCTCACGTGACTCTTTACCCCTTCAAATTCAGGTATTTCATTTTTAACCACATATCCTTTACCCAGCTACTCACACCAGCCTGAACAACACAAATCATGTGACTCAAGACACAAGTCACCATTAGTTTAATTGACATTTTGGTCTATGTTATAAAGGTTTGGGGAAGACTGTGTCAGAAACCATAACTACAAATTTCAGAGATCGAGTAGAAAAGAAAAAAAAAAAAAAGAAAGAAACAAGTGCATTGCTCACATTTTTTTCATGAATTTAAACTGTCTGTAGCTTAACCTGAGAGGGAAAGCTAAACAAACAACTGAAAACAATGCGAACAAGAGTGTCTTCTGTTCTCCCTGCCCTTCATAAGTTACATGCTGAAGTCTGCATAAATGGCAGCAGCCACTATAGTGAATGGATTAAACACTTGTTTCTATTGGTAGGCCTGGGGTGGACGTGGACGGTTTAACCAGTATGTGGAAACTCAGCATTTACTTACCTGTTGCAATCCCAAGCTTATTCCAGCAGAGGGAGTAACCTTTCAGTTTGCTCGGGCTTGAGCGCACCCAGTAACCTTTGGGGAGTGGGTTTACGGCTGCTTCTTCGACCTGATGCTTGTTTAAAGTAGCAGCTCCCACCTTCAGCATGCCTCCTAACGTCAAAACGCCCAATCTAAGCCTCTCCTCTGTCACTGCACATAAAGAATCTTTCCTTTGAAATATTTTTAGAAGGCAGCTGCGATTTTGTGAGAGCAAAATTTTGCCTCTTTTTCTTTCTTTTCTTTTTTTCCTTTTTTAATTTAAATTATGATTAAAAAAAATGAACCTTGGTAATCATGTACGAATTAGGAACTGCTTTGAATTTATATCAGGCAAAACAAAGAGTCAAATCATTAAATTATTTATGATACAAACAAAATCTGCCAACAGGATTTATGGCATAATGTCTTGATTATATCAATTTGATAAGCAAAAAAGACACAAATAACAATCAATACGTATTTTTTGTTGATGCATACTTTAAAACCTGCACGTATTTAAGAATGATGCATTAGAGGAGTGTAGAGATTTCTTGGATAATTCCAGTTTACTAAAAAAAAAACAAACCACAAAACAAACCCAAACAAACAGAAGAAAACCACATTTAACCAAAACATACATACTTTTGTGAATCTTTTTTTAGGAAGTTTTCACATGATCAAAGTGATATTCCTGGTCAAAGCCACAGAGGGAGGAAAAGCTTCAGAGCTGATGATAGTATCAGTAATCTGCCTAATTCAGTGCAAAGACATAATATTGAATATCATATATTTCAGGTGAATGCCCTGATCATGACTTAGAAGAAATTAAGATGGTCTTGATTTAATTTTGCTCTGCACTGAAGCAAAAATGATTGTTGAAACTTCAATTCCTGAGAAATTGAAAACTGGTTTAAAAATATCAGATTAATGAACAAATCTTTTCACTAACTGTGCTAAATGTTATAATCAATATAAGAAGCCTGCATGTGGTATATCAAATGTCAATTTAAAAGGAATGCAATACGTATTTCATCATCCATTGGACAGTGGTAAAATGGGAACAGGAATCTGGTGGAATGAGGAAGGATGGTCCTTTGCTGCGAGTGTAAAAAGTGATTCTTTGAAATAGAAGGTCTCTCTACTTTGAATTGAGGGAATCTGAACTAGATTGCTTCATAGCTCAGTGAAGTTTCAAAGGCCATGAGGTGCAGCATATACATGGCATGCACTTCCACACTGCACAAAACTGCAGCCATAAACTGAGATTGGTAAATGAATGTGTAAACAGGAAGAGTGATATTTTCTAAACATGCAAAATAATTTGGCACTATTGTATATAAGAATTAACCGCATCAATTGGCTTTGACAAATTTCTCAGAGTTGTTATTACTGAACTTTTGGGAACTTCCTCCAGAGGCAAATAATATATGGAAAAATGTAACTTCCTGATAACTTTAAATTGAAAACAAGAAAGAAACTTATTAGAACATTTCTGTCATGAAACTGTACAAATAAAATTATGCAGTGGATACAAGTTTTGTCAGAGTAATTATTTTAAACTGCTGCTTCTTACAAAGTCATACTTTTGAAAACATTGAAAAATAAGGTGCCCAGTTGCAGAGAACGGTTATTAATTTTGTCTGTTATATGATAATAAGAATCCACACAGTAAACAAGTCATTTGGAAAACCTCTCTAAGTTTTGGCTGCTATTAGCTAACTATTCAACATGATGACAAAAGGGTGCACCACATCTCTGGGGGCTACTGGATAATTCTTTCCCTCATAGAATAATAGAATCATAGAATAGTTAGGGTTGGAGAGGACCTTAAGATCATCTAGTTCCAATCCCCCTGCCATAACCTCACACTAAACCATGCCGCACAAGGCTTCATCCAATCTGGCCTTGAACACCACCAGGGATGGAGCATTCACAACCTCCCTGGGCAACCCATTCCAGTGCCTCACCACCCTAACAGT
>JBCJKH010050553.1:6811-17851 GCA_039877255.1 Loriculus beryllinus | reverse complement strand
AGGAGCCCGCTGAGTGGCCCGCCACCCTGCCGGAGGCTACCAACATGGTGTAGATGTTCCCCACCATCCCAGTGAGGCACATGATGAGCAGCACTGCACCCAGAGGCCCTGTGACTGGGCTGTCCCCTCCCAGGATGCTACTGTCATCACCCACACCACTGCTTTCCTCCGAGAAGCTGCCATCCTCAAGATCCTCTCCAGGTCTTGTGCTACTGAAGGAAGGGTCATAAGACATCTTTGGGTATAGCAAGCAAGAACAAGGCAGGCTGTCAGAGACCTGTTCTTTCCCCCTGCCTTCCTCCCTTGCTATAATATTGGACTCATCTAGCCTTGCCAAGAAAGCAGCCGAGGGAAGATATAGGGTACTCCAGAGAAGTCTATTCCTCACCTCCAGCCACCCAGTCCATTTTGCTGGTCTTGTCCATCACAAGCTCTGTCTGTTGATTTCTCTCAATCACCAAAGGGCTGAGAAGGGGACAATGCCCCCACCTCCAAGACCAAGAGGTGCAAAATAACCTCTGTCAGCCAAGAGGAAAGGTCTCCAATCTTCACCAGCTCCTCATTTGTTGTTTCTCCAGTGTTCACTGGGCCTGCAGAAACCAGCAGACTCTGTCGGCAAGTGGATTTCTCCTCTGAAGTCTGTATCTTCTCAACTCAGACAGAGTCTGGAGAGGTGGGCTCTGCCCCCTGAACTAACCCCTGGGGAGTTGCCTTGCCCACTGCAGAGAGGAATGTGTCTGACTCAGAGCTTCACACACCGGTGTGAATGCAGTCCCAGTTCATACCAGACTTAGCTGCTAGCTGAGGAGCCCTACTGTCTGCCTCCTCTTTCCTGCAGATACACTCTTTCCCCCTGTCTTCCTGCACCTTCTTCTTGGTCCCTCTTCCTTCTTGTTCTTGTTTCCCTTTCTTCTTGTTGTTTCCCTTTGCATGGCTGTCCTCATTTGAGAGAGGAGATAACTGAAAGACAAAACTCCCTAATGTGTGGAAGCATTACCCTGTGGCTTTAGAAGGGAAACCAGAGCCAAGGAGCTGCCACACTGCTCTGCTTGTCTCTTAGTCAAGCTAGGCTATGAGGGCCTGTCCCCCACTCCCTTCCAAAGAAATCAGGGCCCCTAATGTATAGATAATGGATGTAGCCCCCAGTCTGCAAGCAAGCCCATCAGATGGCTGGACATCTCCCATTCTCTATGACCTGGCCCTATTCCTCTCTGCTGTGAGCCTGTTAGGTAGGCACCATCGCCTTCTAGCGGGCCATCATTGCATGGCACCTATGCCATGGCGTTTCTGCGCCCAATACTCCCTGCCCTTTCTTCACCCGCATTTTAGCCGCATTCGTCTCAGGGAATACTCATGGTGCTGCTTTTCAGCTAGGAAGTCGATGCTCCCAACAGGTTCTGGTAGTTTCAGCCCAAAGAGAACTCCGCAGGGAACCAGAGGGGGACCATGACTTTCCCATTTCGCTCTGATGGAAAAATCCATAGTTTACATGCCCCAGGAAATCAATGAATACCTACAGCTCTTTGCTCTGATCCTCTGTCCTTTTTGTTTCTCAAGAAACAGCCTCATACCTTAGTAGTCAGCAGCTCAGCTAACTACTGTTAGCTTCCTAACTTCATTTAGGAAATTAAAATGAATTACAGTGGGATTTTTAAATGTATTTCTTTAGGAGCTAATTAAAATACCGGTTACCTCATTAATTCCAGTTAGATCCCCTTAACACACAAGATTCCTGCTCTCACACTACTGGTGTAAGGCTGCCGACACATCAAATACTACAGCCATCAGCAGAACTCAGCTCGTCCTTCCAGCACGTGAAATACAGCTCTGTCAGGAGAGCTTTAAGAGATGATCTTTAAGATATGAATCATGGGTTGATTCAGTGGTTAGGGCTAACTGTTACTAAAAGGATATGAACATATAGGCTTTCCTGCTACAGTACTGCATAAAAACATATGTATATGTAGTATACAATATAAACATATGTAATGTACAGGGCAGAATGAAAATGCCAGGCCTTTGACACACAGAATGAGGGAATCCATGATGTCTTTGGACATCAACCTCTAGATTCTAGTAAAGACAACAGAGAGTCAGAACTCTGTATCAGACATGCCATAAACTGCTCTCTGCAGGACACAACCTCTCTCCATTGGTTTGACTACAGACTCAGATTTGACAGCTGAACTTCAGTGGCATGAACACCCCTCACAGTATCTTTCCTAGGTCAGTGTTCCACCTCCCACCACTTTTTGTTACGTGCACACACACACACACACACACACGTTATTCATATACACATATGTATACCCACACACTGTTTCTGAACTTTTCTCTGTAGCAACCAAAGGAAGATCTGAAGAAGCTTTCAAACGTATACACAGCAGGATGAAACAGGCTTCGCATTTAGTGGTTAGTTTACGTTTTTTAAGCGACCTTTCTCAACTACAGCTCTGATCAAATATGTACATGTTTCGCATCTCTGACACCAGCAGAGAAACCCTTTCTTGCAAAGGAACAGGTCTCCTAGTCCAGAAGCCCCTGCAACCTGCTGGGGTTTAGTTCCAACCAGGCAGCTGTTTTCTTAAGGTTTGTAGTTGCTTGCAGTTTCATGCAGGAATGATGCTGGGTGATCCCAAGTCCAACATAGCAAGTGCCAAGTTTTCAAGGCCCAACTGACAGGCAAGGCCTGCCAGCGTCCAGTCATATCACAGCAATTTAACAGTGACAGGTTGCACTGAGGATTCAGACTCTCAAAGTCTTGTACTTGAAAGGAAGCAGCTTAATCGAGTGCTCAAAACTAAGTAGACCATCTATGGGGAAAAAAAGTGCTTCAAAGGGTGCTTCAAGAGCACTGTGTTTCTCTGATGTTGATCTCCTCTTCTCTCCTGACAGTCCAGCAACAGGACCAGGTAGACTCAAGTCATAGCAGGTTCTTCCATGGCTTCCTAGGATTTAAACTTGAAGTAGGCTTCAACTGTAGTGAAGAAAAAAGGTGGTGCATTAGAGCAATACCCTGAACTGGAGTAGCAGGAGGGGACGAAAACAGCATCCAGGCACTTACTTGCATATTCTTGTGGTGTCATGGCCTGGTTGATGACACTGGTGAAGGCTGAGATCCAGTCCAGCTGGTCACTCTCTGTCTCACAGGTGAAGAGGTATTCCCGGTCGGGGGTGACAATGGTAAGGCCATAGTGCCAAGAGAAGTTGCCCTGTGTCCCTGTAGGCAATCCCTTCTGGACGCTATATCCATTATCTCTGCTGCCCACGAACACTTCACCTTTAGCAACTTCATCCTGCACGTCAGAGGGAAAAAGTGAGGTTTACGGAATCCCAGAAGAACCAGAGAATAATAGCAGAGCACCTAAGGACAGGAGGAGAGTGGGTGAGGACCAGGGATGGTGGTCAGGGGAGGTCAGAGAATTCAGAGAAGCAGGGAGGCGATGCTCAAAGGCAGCAACAGAAAGGAAAAATTAAGAGCATAGATCTAGAGAGGTCTGAGAAAGGAAACACTGCTCCATGTCACTCTCCTCCCCATCACCATTTTTACTGCCCTCCCTGTTCCCATTGTTCACAGGCAATGAAACAAATACAGAAAGCATACAATGAACTGAGATGGAAAGGGGAAGACCTAGAGCCCATTCAAAGCAGCTGGGGAATCTGCAAGCCTGCCTTACTGCAGAGCAAAGACTCATTGCACTGTGACCCTGCCCTCAGCACTGTTGCCTGCAGATGCCAGAGGTGAGATCTCCCGCTCACCAAAGGGTCCTTGAAGTACGTGAGCCTGCGGTGATCCAGCGTGAACCAGCGCTTCTTGAAAGCCTCTCTCTGCTGTGAAGGGAAGAGGTGACGTATGTAAGCAGACGATGCCCCCTGCTGTGAGCAGTGCGAATGGATACCCAAAATTCACCCCCACCGCTTGAACCAAGCCCCTGCTTTAACAGCAACCTCCTCCTCACCCTTTCTGAGCTGAGAGTGGGGATCAGTATGGGGGTTTTCAGTCCCAACTGCTGTCCCCAACTCTTGGACTTCTGTGAAGAACCCCAGAGTTCAGACAGGAGAAATCTAGACGCTAAATACCTGTAAGGTCACGCACACACAGACACATGCAGAGAGATCTGTTGTTCTGGGAGAAAGCAGGGACTCTGGCTTCATCTACTTTCACATGTGTCCTTCCCCTTCCTTTTATTGTCCCCTCCCTTGGTGCACACACACTGTTCCCACGGGTGTCTAAAGAGTCAGGGGGGAATGGGGAAACAGCAGGAGAAAAACATTGAAGTAGGGAAGGTCAGCGGCTCTCTGGCAGGTCCCTGCTAGATTTTCTCCCCACAGCAGCTCACCTTGGGACCAGTCTTCTCCATGTATCCCTCCTTCAGGAAATTTCTTGTCAGCCGATTTTTTATCTGTAAAAAAGGCAAGAGTCAGATAAACTTAGCCACGTTTCTCTGCTGTTTGCTTTTGCTCCTCCCCCTCCCCCTCCTATCCCCCAAAGTCAGTTGCCTTTTATATTAATGTTTGAAGAACTGCCTAGTCAGGAGTCACTTCTGCCTTCAAAGTGCCCAGAAAAGGCAGAAAGCAGTTGATCTCTGGGCACCACAGGCACTTCTACACACACTTCCTCATCCCTCCATCTAAATACTGCAATTTCTACTTCTGTACCTGGGCTTCTAATAGTAACTAGTGGGCTCTTTTATCACATCACCAAGTACCAACGGAAGACTCAGCACTGCACTCTAGTGCTGCCTTACCTCATTATCACTGGCAATGGGAAATGCTACCTTCAGATAATGGAACTGCACAGAGCGAATGGCATTGAACCAGTCCACTACCTCCTGAGAATGGAAAAGGACAGGACAGAAAACTTAGGCAGAACAACACTGAGCCATCTAAATTCACCCACCTCAACCCTATGTTAGCTATAAACACAGCCAGGTCTCCCTCCCCAGCACTTGCATCATCTACCTCACACACAAACAGCACGGCTGCCCCACTCCCCACATCCACAGGCACCAGCACATTTGCACATCTCCTACGGCAGCTCCTTCCAGACAAACTAATTCAGTCAGTGCTCCTGCCCTACTCCCTGAATCAAAACCCTCTCAGACACACAGACACAGAGCCAGAGCCCCCCCACCCTGTTACCTACCTACAGTGACTCACACACACACATACCCTGTCCTACCCATGCTTCAGACTATTAGTATCAGCAGCTTCTCAGATCACCTCAATTGCTTTGCAATGTTTGATGCTAAAATGAAATACCTTTCCACTTTCATGGTAGACAAATATATTCCGGGTCTTGTTGTCTTTGAGATAGGTGATCTGCAGGCCATTGGGGTTTCCAATCTTCACTGGTTGAAATGTAGCATTGATGACATCAATTTTAATATTGATTTTAGGTTCTTTGGCCTGAAAACAGAATAGCATTGGTCATGCATAAGCAATCCTAGTGGGAAAGACACTTTGTAGGGTAAGAAAGAGTCAGTGGATCTTAAAGGTAATAACTGCTCCCACCCAACAAAATTGTTGTAGCACACACTCCCTACACCATGTGTTGTGCTCAAGCTCAAAAAGTGGAACCCCCCCCGCCCCCCAGCCATTTTACATTTGACCTGTGTCTACTCTGGAACTGCCAATAGCACACTGGGAGTGCACCTGATGTTACAGCTGAGCCAATCTAAAGGCGAAGTGACCTCAAAAGGAAAGAGCCCACTCCTAGAATCATAGAAACATAGAACACTTTGGGTTGGAAGTGACCTTAAAGACCATTTAGTCCAACTCCTCTGAAATAAGCTGGGACATTTTCAACTACATGAGGTTGCTCAGAGCTCTGTCCAACCTGACCTCGAATGTTTCCAGTGGTGGGGCATCCATCCACCAGTGAAAAATCAAACCTTTTATCAGCAGTGAGGGAAGGGTATAGGGTAGCACAAAGGGAGGGCATGGGCAAATGTCACCCTGACAGTAGGAAGGGGACCCCTCTCTTCAGAGACATGTTTCTGTCATCATCCCTGGCCTGGGATGAGCCAGGCAACGTCAGAAACAGGTTGCCTTGCATATGAAATAGAAGCACCTCTGTACCTGTGCTGCCCTGAGTGGAGGATGCACTGGGTTGGGAGTTGACCACCATACTCACATCCTGCTTCGTGAAATACTTCAGACATCCCTCTCTCTCAGACAAGAGGAACTTGCGGGGTAGGAACTGCCCATTGTCTCGACCTCGCTTCCAGAGGATGCCTTCCTTCACCCCTAGGAGCAGAAAAGCCACCTTTAAAAGCATCTCTTCACAAGCATAGACATCAGAGAGCTGCATGCAACCTGGGGTCCCAGCCATATCTCTGGGATAAAGCAGATAGAATCACAGAACAGTCTGGGTTGGAACTGACCTTAAAGCTCATCCAGTTCCAACTCCCTGCCACGGGCAGGGACACCTTCCACTGGACCAGGTTGCTCCAAGCCCCGTCCAACCTGGTCTTGAACACTGCCAGGGATGAGGCAGCCACAGCTTCTCTGGGCACCCTGTGCCAGCGCCTCACCATCCTCATAGTAAAGAACTTCTTCCTAATACCTAACTAAATTTACCCTCTTTCAGTTCAAAGCCATTCCCCTGCGTCCTATCATTACATGTCCTTGCAAGAAGTCCCTCTCCAGATTTCTTGCAGGCCATTTTAGGTACTGGAAGCTGCTATAAGGTCTCTTTGAAACCTTCTCTTCTCCAGAGCAAGCCCAACTCTCTCAGCCTGTCTCCATAGAAGAGGTGCTCCAGCCCCCTGATCATCTTCCATGGCCATCCTCTGGACTTGCTCAACCAGGTCCACATCCTTCTTGTGTTGGAAGCCCCAGAGCTGAATACAGCATGAACATGATAAACTATTGCTGAGAACAAACATCTGAGAAGGAGAGGTCCCACCTCTGGCTTACAGCTGAAGATGGTGGTTGTTCCTCGGTTTGCAGCCCAGATAAATTGACATTCCCAGATGCTTCCCACCTCCTGTTCTGGCTTCCACTACTGTCTCTAGCAGCATGAGAGCCATCTTTCCTGTGAACACCAGGGTCCATAACTCTGGTGTAGGATGAGAACTCTTCCCACTCAACTCTACAGGCTCTTGGGCTCCAGCACCTTGTGTCACAGCACTGGCAGTGACACTTCAAAGACAGCTGCCATAGTTGGAGGGAGTAGTTTGCAGCAGGGCAGAAATTCCTTATTGAAGAGGTCTGGCTCCAACAGAACAGAAAATGCCTTTGAAAAAGCATGGAAGCAACCCATGGCAATACCAACCTACACTGGCCACAATTGAATCCCCTCTCCAAAAAACAATACCAGCTGGGTTCTCAGGAGTACTTGTGGGATTTGACACTCTGACACTATGAGCTTTCTTCTCACGGTGCTTAAAAGCTTCAAGCAAAAGGCAGGATATTTTGATGCTGTGCTCTGCTCTTACCATCAGAATATGGCAGCTGTTTTCCTGGCTCAGTGAACTCTCTGCGTTCATATTTGGCCCGTATCCACTGTTCTCTCAGCACACTAGGGAGAGAGGTGACAGGTATCTCAGAAACACTTAGAGGAACCCAGAACTGCCATTTCCCCTTTTCTTCTACGCAGCAACTTACTGGCAGTCATTGTAGGTTGGCTGGTAATAGTAAATAGGGATGTGAGCTTCATATATGCGTTTAGTCACAGCATTCCCATGTTTGGCCAGAAACTGCAGAATTAGACAGAGAGTTAGTGCCTTCCCTTTGATGCCGAGTAATGCTGGACCTTTTTCTTTCCTGACCCACTACAAGGCTAGATGCACATCAAGCTCTTATGAAGCATTCTCCTTCCCCTCTATTGCGACATCCCAGCAATGTCTGGCTCCATAAAGATGGATCTCAAAGGTCCTGTCTACTCTTAGAAGTTACATTGATTGCACCTGAATCAAAAGAATGCCATAAATGTCACTTCCGTGGGGCTGAGTACACACACACTCAGTGGATTTGCTGCCATGCCCCACATCACTGGGGACACCACGTTCAACAGCTATGCAATGCCTTCTGGGGGAACATTCCAAAAACTCTTTGGTCCTCTCCAAAGAGCAGCAAGATACAGATTATTTTCTTTGGATCTCCAGAAAATGTTTTCAGTCCCCTGAAGATTTATGGGTTGAGGGGGGTGTACCAGGGAGAAGTCAAGTTCCCACAAATGCCATTTTTCTCAAGAGATCACATTATATCTGGAATCTCGTTTCAGAGCATGGAATTGCTCAAAATTTTCCCCTCGGACTGCTGAATCCAAGAGAAGACACTGAGGCTGGATGGTGCTGGTGAGTGGGAAATGAGTAATCTGGAGTGACAAAGACCCTGAGCCTTGGCAAAATACATTGCAAGAGCTCTACATTTGCCATAAAACAACAGGACATGGGAAGACACATAAGGCAAATGCATCCGGTCTCTCCCAGTGCGCTAATGGGGAGCTATCCCTGCACAAGTATCCAGAGCATGAGTAGCAAAGGGACAGATTAAATCAGACTATATCTTCAACTCTGTGCAGTCAAAGGGCTGACATTCCCAGGACAGTTAGTGTATGACCTAGACCCAACCCACCTGACATACCAGTGGGGATAAAGATCTCACCTGCACCTGGGCATCATCCCAGTGGTCCATCTTCAGGGATTTGACTTTGCTGATGCTAGGGATGTTGCGGTGAATTCCTGAACAGCTGAGGCATATAAAAACACCCAGAGTAGAGGATGCCCAGTCAGGATCTGAGGGTACAAAAAAGGGTATGACTAGAAGTAGTAAACTCCCCTGGGATGTATGCCTCAACTGAGAAACAGAGAGCTGGGTGACGACGGTTTCATCTGAACCAATTAATTAACACCCAAAGTATATATGCTGGTTAGGAAAAAGCATAGCTATTATACCCCTTCATTCCCCTCACTTCAACCGCTTCATCTGAATCTTTATTAACCTGAACCTTGAAAAACTTAAAGTGCTCCAAAAATTCCCTTTGCATAGTCACCCACGATGAAAGTGAAACCACCTCTGGGTAAAGACTCTGGCAGTTTAATGTGATACAGCAAACCCCCAGTAGTATTTAGCTCCAGAAGTGGAAAGCAGTCCCGAATTCAAAATTTTCCTGGAAGAATTTAAGGAGGTGAAATGATACCAATTATCCCAATCTTAATTTGGCTTGGATGGTATGCTCCATGTGCCCCTCTGGGGAAGAGCATGATGAGTGTTTTTAGCAGTGCCCATAGGACCTCAAACTGGGTACCCTTTGAAGAGAGCAAGCCCTTCAGCAAGAGAAATCTCCAAGGTGCCTGTAGCAGGTTGTCTGCTCAGCTGAGTCACAGAGGAGACAATGCCCTCCTGAATCACTCCTTTGTGGAGCAGTTAGGATTTCACTGTGAGCTTTCCTGTCAGGTCCTGACTGGGCATGACCTTGATTTGTGTTGGAGATCTGACACGACTACAACCCATGGTGCTGCAGCTACACAGCCCCTGCTCATCGGGAACTACCACATCCCCATCCTTCTTCCCACCAGCACCGTGGCAGCATCTCCTTCCTCCTCCCTTGTCAACTCACCTCTAGGGAGAAGACGCAAATACCCAGGGCAATGACTCTCCTTCCCCTCTACTCCAGCAGGCTCCCGTGCAGCCCAAGAGCTGTTAGAGAGCAGCCCCTGCTTCCAACTCCTCCTCCAGCAGCCCTTGGGGACTCACCTGGCTTCCCACAGTCTGCACATAAAGAGTTTTCTGCTCTTCTCCACACCTCCTTCAGGGTCTTCACGCTCCATTCGTGTCCTCCAGCCATCACGTCCCAGCGTTATCCCTCCCAGGCAGGGCAGGACCAGGAGGGCAGCCCGCACCTTCTGCACCTGCAGGCCAACCCAAGGAAGAAGAGCCACCGGAGAGACAGCAGCTCTGGCAGAGAGCAGGAAACAAGGAAAGCAGAGAAGCCGTAAGGTTAATGGTAGGAGCGTGGGGGCCTTAAGGGCACACCTGAGCCGGCTGAGCGCAGGCAGGGGTGAAGAGGCTGAAGTGCAGGCAGGCTGTGGGTGAGGAGGAGGAGGAGAAGGAGACCTGCCCCTTGGGCGTGGAGGGAAGTGCAGCAATTAACCACAGAACTGGTTTTTCCGCATTTCTGCTGGTGAAGGGACAGGCCAGGAAGAGAGCACAGCAGCCAGCAAGTTGATAAAGGCGATGCGGCCACAGACAGCGGCCACCAGCCACGTCAGGACTTGTGTCAGGGCTCATCACGCTCTGTGACATGGGGGGTGGTTTTGGGTGGCCTTGCAGCACTTCAGGAGCTTACACCAGTCAGCTGGCCACCACACAGGCATTACACACACACCCCTGAAGCAAGGACCGGAGGGCAAGAAAGTTCAAGAGTTCAGCCAAAGTCACTCAAACCATCATCCAAGAACATGGCAGTGCTGATGCCCCCCTCCAATTTGTGCTGGTGTCTATCACTACAGAAACCAAGGCTGTTGAGCCTGGTCCTGCATATCGGAGACTCAGTGTAAGAGCCAAGATGCATCCCCTGAGTTGTCTTCATGGGCTAAGAGGAGCAGCACAGGTGCCACTAACACCAAACAATGATAGCTTGAAATAAACTCTTGGACTTTCCTGATGAAATGCAAACATTAAATATTTGGAGGAGCAATTGATAGGCGGGTAGACTTCACAACTCCTTAAAGTTGTAAAGTAGGTATGCTTTTATTCAGCCCTGAGGCGCATGGGGGATCGCTCCTCCAAAATCATGCACTCCTTTCCTTTGCCACTAAGTTTGTTTATATTACATATAATGATTACATAAACATGAGATTGCTTCACACCTAATACGTATGCAAAACCTATTCCTGTCTAGTATTATAATTAGTTTTCTGGCATTCGTCCCATTGATGTTTGCACAGTGCCTCCTGGCAGTGGTTGTTAGAGGGTCATGAGGATGAAGGCCTGTAGTTCCTCTTCATCACCGTGGATAACCTCTTGTTTTCATGCAGACTCAATAGGGTTTTGGCTCCTATCCAAACCTCAGGTTCGGTACAAGCTGGT
>JBCJKH010050550.1:0-10531 GCA_039877255.1 Loriculus beryllinus | reverse complement strand
GTTCTGTCCCTTCCATGCGGTAAGTGCGCTGCTGGTGAGTGCTTCAATGTGTCAGCAGACTTAAGATTCCCCTCTGCTTGATGCAGGCTGCCAGCAGAAAAGAATCTGGTTTTGTGGTTTTTTTGTCTGCCTACAGATCTACACTTTTCCCTAATTTTCAGACCAAAGAGACTATTCTGACCATGACGTCTGACCTTCTAGGTAACAAGGGCTTAAAAAATGACCAGGAAAACTAACTGACCCAAATGGTTAGCTTCATTACAAAGTTAAGTAAAGGCCTGGATGACAAGAAAAGGAGGATTTACTACTTTGTTTTTAGAAATAAAACAACGGAAATTAATCTGCCTAAGCTGTCCATGTACTGAAGCTATATTTATATAAGTATAGGTATGTCTATAGGTATATACAAGCGTGAGCTATTATATAGTACCAGATTCTGACTTGGTTCATAAAACAAAGATATCTGTAAATGTGTTTGCCACTCATTAACTGTCCTTTTCCTTATATGTAAAAACTTAGGGCTTGCTTGTTCTAAGTATTTAGGAATTTCAACTTCAATATCAACAAACTAACTTAAAAGATCCAAGATGTTCTACTTTGTCTAGCTTGCACTTTACTCCATAATACAAGCTCACAGATGCTCAAGGATAGCCCATCTAACTAGGCTATATGGCACTTGAATAATGTCAGTTGTCATTCTAAAATTTTTATAAGTACCAATTTCAGGTCCTTCTGAAAGAATGTAATTTAATTATTTAAACATCTATCACAATTTAAATTTACTGTGATTTATGCCCACTTTCTCAGTGGAAGCAGTCATTGCTCTGTTAACAAAAACAGGAACTAAACCCAGTGGAAAATGTGAGTAAAGTGAAAAAATATGAAACTCTTTAAAACTGCTGCCATTTACAAACATTAAAAAAAGAAAAAAAGATTTCTATTGTGAAATCTGCATGAATAGGTAATACATACTTTCTTATATATTGAAAGTATTTTTCTATTTATATGAAGGTTTTGATTTTTAAGAAAAAAATGGCTGACAGTTTCAGCTGTGGGTATCTCTGTGCTTCCCATGACTGCAGATGATAAAATGACATATATGAGCTTTCTGAAATGTACCATGCCATATTTGTGAAACCCATTTACTCCTGAGGAATTGTGGTAGGAATGAATCTACTTCCACTTAGTTTAGTAAATCTGAGCATAACTAAAATCACAGTCTGTATAGAATGTGTCAGTCTGTATATCATGTGGACATATAAAGTTCATGTGATTGTTGTACTTATTGCTATGAATAAGATGAAGAAGTCCTTCTGCCACACTGACAGAGGATAGAACACTAATATATTTGTAAGATGTTGAAATTTATTGCAGCTGTCATGAGTGCTGGTTGTGAAAAAAGTCCCCTTCCTTCTGTCTGTGCTTGAAATTTCTTACATTTAAATGAGATCTCCCTGGAGTCTGCTTGCTGCGGCACTGCAGTGGAACATTTGCTAATACATTACATACTATCATGATGAAATTCAGACTATAATCTCCCCAGAACAGAGAGGTTGCCAGGTCAATCTTCTGATAAGTATGACTGATTTGCCTCAATACAGCAATGGAAAATATGCAAATTCACAGAGTGACTAATTACCCCTTAGGAAAACTTAAGCAACTGGTCTTAACTGTCCTGTAATTAAAACCATCTAGGTAATGTAAATAATTATCTTGTAAACATTTCGCATCGGAAACTTTCTGCAACTACTTATTCCATGGCCTGGCTTTGTATTTGCCAAACTCCTTAATTCATTTTAAGCTCATTAAGGTTTGTCTCCTGCCAAGGACTTTCTGTCCCAAGTCACCCAGTCTTCACAGGTGGCAGTGCCTGTTGGAAGCTTGAACTATAACGCTGTTAACTATTCATAGCTGAGGAGGGAGCACATCACATGTCTGTGTCTCACAGCTTCAGCAAACCTGGCAGCAAGAGTGCGGCAACCAGACTTTTTAGAAGCACCTGAAATTTCAGCTGGAATACTGAGAGCTGGAGATGTAATGATGGGGGGGAGATAAACTGGGGAAGGGTGGGGACTTGGGGTGCATATACATGTGAAGCAAGGGTACTAGGTGTAAGTAAAGTCAGTTGTTTGTTACTTTGTTGTGTAAAAGCTCCTGCTGCATTTTGTTGCCTCATTTTTATTCAGAAATGTCCTTCCAAAGGTTTTAGTAAAATGGTGAATCAAAAGACTCTTAGCCCCAGTTAGACTTCTAATCTAAAGAATAACAACTCTGTGAGTAGAATGAATTGTTGGTAAGTACATGAAACAACACAGGTGTTTTGTTGAGTGGCCTGTGGAACTTGAAAGTGATGCTGGGAAAATTTTTTTTACTAAAGATTTGTCACTGATCACAATATTTCTCAATGTGACATGCTTTGAACACATTCTAGATGTCTGCTACTGGGCACTGAGAGTCCATGTTGTTTCCTTCCAGCTTCCCTGACTTCCAGCTGCTCTTCTGGTATGAGAACAAATTCATTGGTGACGGTAGAGGCTCTCAGATCTCTTGGTGATGACTTGCAGAGCTCATGAGCTACTAATAAGTAATATTGCCCTTGGAAGGGGATTTGGCTTGTGCAGAACAAAAGCCACTAAATGAGTTAAAAATGTAACATTCAGTAGCTGCTCATCAGAGGCAAGGGCCACTGTAATCTGTATTTGTAATCAAAAAATCTTTGCCATAAGGCATACATCCAGGAGAGTTGAAATAAGAAAGGATAGAGAACCGTAATTCTGGATTTTGCTGGTTTCTTGAACACTGGAGTTTGCAGCACAATATCTGTATGCACGCATGTGCGGATCTGTGTTTTGTACCAGAAATTGGTCACAAGAGAGCAGTGAACTGAAATTCCAGTTGTATGGGAGTTCAGACAGATCTATATTAAAAATGAGTTTGAACCTTTATAACAGGCAAACAGTTGGACTGAAAGACATCATGTTTGTGTTGTGCTTGGAATTCAGTACTGAATTTGAATGCAGCTGAGTTGCGAAACTTCAGTTTCCCTTACAGACAAAATAAATGCAATTTTCAGAAGTCATTTGTTGATGGTCCAGGAAATTAGTCCTTTGTTTAAGGACCACAGAAAAGGTATAGGAGAGCAGCACACAGATTTCCTTGTGCATTATGCTGAGATGTTCCTTTCTCCAAAACTGCTAGTTGGCTGGGAGTAGACATTTACCAGAAAAAAAAATGGGGAAGATCAGAATCTGTCTTTTGCCATAGTTCCCAGCCTTCTTGAACAAGGTCTTTGCAAAGCCTTTCAGAAGGTTTTAAATGTTCTTGGCTGAGAGCTGCTCTTTCGCTGATGCTCAGCTGCCAAAATGAATTGCTAGTTACCACAATTCTCCTCCATCAGCATTTCCAAAACATTTGACAGAATTTACCACGACTGCAAAATGGAGCAGAGAAGCACCACAGGGACATTTTCTTTTCTATTCTGACAGTTCAAGTTTCTATTTCTTTAGTGTCAGTGTTAGGACTAGTCTGTAGTGTAAGTTGCAGAAGAGGAAGTAGCTTCTTACTACAGCCTAAGATGGGACAAAGACCCTCTTATCACATCCTGTAAGCACACAGATGTCCAACTAGGGACCCTAGGCTACCTGCCTTATTTTGTGATGGCTGGCGTTAGAAGAAGTGAATACAATTCCACCTGTTAAATGCTTCACTCTTCAGACCTTCTGCATGGGGCTTTAATAAAATTAGCATGTTATTCTGACGATTTATGGTAAACCCTAACTGAGTAAAAAACTCTCCAAGAAGGTTGATCTGGAGCTGTCTCAGTAGGCTTGGGTTGTTCTAGAACGATTGTATGAGCATAGCGTCAGAGGTGGACTTTCAAAGTCCAGCTTCACTTCTTTTGTACTCCATTACTTTTTATGTACCTGGATCAAGAACACACATTGGCTCCCTCTCAGTAATTTTCATTTAGAAATATTCCTACTGAATGTAATCTCCAAGGCAAGAGTTATATATTTGTTTTTCAAATCGATAAAAGTTAGCTTTTTCCAAAATTTTTGACACAAAATTAGATCAAACCCTGAGTCAAACAATGAACTACAGATACCACAGCACTTTACACAGTCAAGTGGTGAAGGAGAGAAACTGAAGTCTTTTCAGTTCCACCTGTAGATTTGTGCTTGGTTAAAAGCAGAAGTAGTAGAAGTAAAGCAAGGGAAGTGGTTGCAGTTTGGGCTACCAGAAGTATGTATAAGGGGCATTTGTTAGCATTAGATATTTTTCCAGTCCAGAGCACAGAGAAAAGATGTAAATGTCTCAGAAGAAACTCAGTTTCTGTTCGTGTCTCTCCTGCTGGTCGCCAAATGTTGTGGAAGTTTGCCTGAGGCTCTGTAACACTAAAACCATTATCTATCAAAATCTAGGGCAGCTGAAGTTGCATTCATATGTTCATTAGAGCTATTCTGGCAACAGAAAATGAAAGATTCTGAGGTTAGATTACATCAGAGAAGAGTCCTTTTTCATTCTCACAGTGCCCCTGAGGTTATGTCAACACTGTAGGTTGCCCCTTCTAATGTTAAATCAAACCAAAGATAGCTGTGTACTATGACAATGAAATACCTCCTACCACCCAAGCTGTTTCACTTAAAACCACCTGGCTAACCTGCTCCTCACTCTGCCTGTAGAAGTCCTTATAGTGGAAAAAAGTTCAGGCTCTGCCTGCGCTGCAGGAATTCTCTGGACTGCTGACTACAACTGAAAGATCTCAACAACAGGCCTGTTAAAACTAATCCTGTTTCTGTGTTTGGAGAAGGAAGTACAAGTACTGTATAAACAGTTAAAAAAAAACATTGTCAAGTCACATGTCAAGAATCATAATACGTTATCATTCTTCAAAAGTGGTTTTTCATGTTCCCAGAAATCTACACCTTCTTCATCTCAAATGTTTTCCCAAATATAAAGTAATCACATTTCTGAGTATTTGCCATGTAAGGTTTGTTTAGGTTTGGTTTGTTTTCCCTTGCTCTTTCCATATTTGCTATCTGCCTTACTGTCTTGATTTGAAATTATATTTTTGATTGTTTTCACTGTCATGGAGTTTGAAAACCCAAGAAAAATATGAAGTCACCTTAGTGTCAAGCAATATAATGACACGGGGGCGGAAAGGGAGAGGGGGTGTCTTTTACAAAGTTATGGCGTAACTAAAAATTGAGAGACAAAAGATGGATACATCCCAAATGATAGATGCAGTAACACAGTACTGACCACATCTTGGGTAATTTGCTCAGCAGGTCAGCAGCTTAGCCATAGCCAAGTTTTCTGGGGGAAAAAAGAAAAACCAAACAAACAATTTACATGGCCATCTGAAGAACAGTTTCTTGCAGTTGTTTACAGAGAACTTCCTAGTGTTAACTACCTAATGCTAATGGTATCATGAAGTACATGATAAAAGTTCTCATTTCCAAGCAAATGCAAATCAAAGAGAAAAGACCAGTCAATGGATGGCTATGTTTATAAATGTTGAAAAAGGAAGATAAGGAGTCAGATAGGAAGGAAAGCAGGAAAAAGTGGAGAAAGAAGAAATGAAAGAGGAGAAGCTGATTATTACAGGCCAAGGAGTGTGAGAGAAGAAACAAGCAGCAGAAAAACTATCGAATATCTCTAAGTCTTCAGCATAGCCAGCAGCTAAGGGCACAGGTCATGTTGAGTTCAATAGTGCCAAATCATGGTAGAAATTAAGCTGGCTATCAAGAAACAATGCAAGAGACCAATAGGCATGAGATGACAAAGGTGTTAAGAGGACCAGACATAGGAGCTGAAGAGTGTAAGGCTAGAAAGAAGCCAGGGCTGGCAGCAAGGTGAAGAGGGGCAAGTCAGGCAAAAGCAGGATGGCAGGGTATGGGATTTGCATTTGGCTTAATAGGAGAGAGGGAGAGATTCCAATGGAAGTAGTAAAACACAATCATAACTGCAAAGACATAATCCCAAAGGGGAAAGGAGAAGAGCAGAGAAAGTGGAGAAATGAGAGAAGATGGGAATGAGAACTGTTGGCAAATGGCAGGTAGACAATGAAGGGGAACATGCTGGAAATCTTTCAGTGGACGCATCTGAGAAAGCTGATAGAAGGAGCATTCTGCAGCAGCAGTGATTTCCTGTGTTTTTCTCTTTATAGGTATCTTATGTAAACACCCAGATAAAATTGCAATGTTCTCCATCTGACTTTTCTACTACAATATTGACATTTATTTTGTGTGTGTGAAGATACTCACGACTTAGAAAAGGTATTTCATGCAAGGAAATTATGTGAGTTTTATTGATCCTTTGTTGTTTGTCTAGATACTTGGTATTTCAGACATTGTACCTATTGGAAGAAACAGCTTTTTGTTTGGTGTAGGGGTACCATATTGAATGGTGCATGGAAAGTATTTTTCCTCATAAACACAACAGGATCTTGCGCAATAACTCCTAAGTATTTCATACTTGCATATGAACCAAACCACTGTGGCTGATTCACCACTAGACTGCTGCAGTTTTCCACTGCATGAAATCTATTGACACATGCAGACTTACACTGGCATAACACTGGAGTAATGCAGGAGAGATTCCCACATCCTAATTGCATTAGTGGGACATTTGCTATCACATAAACTTGTGCCATGTGGACTTTTTAAGAGATTTCAGGGAACAGTGAGTTTATGTATGGCTTTCGCTTTTTAAAACAAACAAGCGAGCAAGCAAAAAATTTTCCAGGGGTTAGAAAAAACAAGCTGGAGAGGAGCAAAAACTGGAATGTGCGGATTTAGAGCCTCACTTTTTTCCAGAGTGTAGGCAAAAGTGTAGCCACAAAACCTGAATTTAGATCAACACTATTATCAATATGCAGATCAGCCCTTGGCTGAAAATGTCACAATAAAGAAGAAAACCAAAATTCTAGGGAGACTGTCAAGCCACTGTGCACTTATGTCTTTCAGAAAGAGAATTTAAGCCATTAAGCAGACTATTGGCTTGAGTATGCTCAAAACTGCTGCTTTCCATGAACACAGAATAAGAGGTATGAGAGCAATGCAAGATCTCTGTACATCTGTGAATCAATATTATCACAAACTTCTCTAGAGAGGACCACTTTGAAAAGCAGCAGACAGCGAGTCTTTCACTGTTGTTATTTATCCTGGCACATCTTGTCTAAGACTGAGAAAGGGAGATGAAAAGTTATCCTGAGATAAACCCTGACCTGGGACCACCCATTCATTCATCTGTTTTAAGAACCCATTTGATAAAAATCTACCTTCTATGTACATTGCAGGGCTGGCCTTTCACCTTTTTCCTCCACTGTAGATAATTTTATAAGTTTCCTGTTAATACCATCTGCCTTTTGGGTGTAATAGGACAGGTGAACACCATTGAGGAGAGGGGGTCCTGTGCTATGTTTGTAAATTCTGCTGTTACCCTTTCATGGCTTATTGCCATTTCTAGATACATGCTTAATGTATTCATTACATTAATGTAATAGCTGAGCCAAGAAGAATGCTTGGTTGTGTTGAGTTGTTTGGGTTTCTTTAATTAATTGAGGCTTTGCATACTTTGGACTTTTCAGTGGTGTGTCTAAAACCTCTTGGCTTTCACTTAAGTGAAAGTTGAGTTTTCTCAGAAGTCATTGGACTTCTGATGAAGCCTCTAGAATAATGAATTGTAAAGATGACTCTAAAGTCAGCAGAGCTAGTTACAATACACCCATACCCTGGAGATCCAGTCTAAACTAAAGTTGAATTCTGCTCCAAGCTGTAGTGATATGAGTGTGGAATAGCAGGCATACAGATGTATGCTATAAAAACTGAAAACGTGTATATACTGAAATGAGAAGATCCAGATTTATTTGTATGGTTTCTGAATTGCTAACTTAAAAAAAAATATATAGAGACTGGAATAAATAATTATATTTTGAAAAACACAGATTAGGTTCCAATTGAAAATGATTTGAGATATTAATGATGCTGTCTAGACAAACATTATAAGCTTGAATGTAGCCTTGAGCTAATAGCTATTGTTACATCAGTCTCCTTAAGGTGTGTACATCCCAGGAAATGTAGTTTTTTGAAGACACCCGAGCCAGTAAGTTCCACACATTGTGCAGCCCAGTCTAACAGGATTCATTATCTGTGCGATGCTCTGTGCCAGCACTTGGCTGACATAGTTTTTAAGCTTGTTTTCCACATAGTAAATATCTTGGCAGTTCTGGTACTAGACCCGGCACAGGGGATGTGAACTTGGATGTTTCTTTACCTCCCCTAACTTACATGTCTGGTTCACAGTTTGGGCAATTAAGCCAAATTTGGCTTATAGTCACTCCTTGCTGCCTTTCAGTTCCGGTGACTGGATCAACAGCAGCTGCAGGCTATGGGTTCATACTCCTCTTTTCAAAAACCAGACCTGGTGGGAAGCAACCTTTCCAACATTAATGATTGGATGCCACGGCTAGGTCCTTTTCACAGGATTCCTTTTATTCTTACTCACTTACATACTTACTGACTTACATACTTACTCTCTAGCTGTATATTTCACCCAAAATGTGCTCAATATATAAATTGACATTTGATTTTATTGTTGTCAATGACTTTATAATTGGATATATTTATGTAAAATATGCTACCTATCATATCACATTATACTGTAACATACTGGCTTGTGGCTGACACAGTATTGTTTGTTAATCAAGCAACCTCTTCAGAATAATTTGGATAGAGAAGGGAAAAAAGCAGCAAAACAGGGGTGGGGGTGGGTAACAGAAGAGATGCCCAGGAATGGAAGATAAATGGTCATTAGAAAGTAAGTGGAGTTATTTAGAAGCTCCAAAGATTCCTGGCTGCCATTTGTCAGTGCTGAAAATTTGTATTGGACAGGACATGTGGAGTCAGTCTGTGCATGGAGCCTGTGCCAGGGCTCCACGCACAAAGAACTCGAGCACTCGTAGGTATGTGTCTGGGGGACTGATGAAGTCTATTTGGCATCTACTGGCTGCCTCATAGCTCACTGGTATTTTGCCTCCTTGTAGTTATAGCTTAATCTGCAGAGCTTCTTTTGCACGCTATCCTGTATTTATATGCCTCTATAACCAGGATTATTATACTATCTAAAGTGGAATATCTGGCCCTTAGTACCTTCCCACAGTGTTGCTGTTCTGTAGTGCAGGTAGGTTTGTGTACTAATTAATTGCAGAGGGACTTCAGCTTCTTTTCCAGGTCTTCTTCAAAGGTGCACTGCAAACAGCCTGCATAAATCAGACCACTTCTAGACTTACTGTTCAGACTGTATATGAACCTATTTTTCCATTTATGTCTACTGAAAACTGCAATTCAACTCATTAGCCAGCCAAAATGATAAAGTCTTTACCCATTCCTGTAGATTTTTTTTTTTATTTACTAAGGAATAACCAGGCACTTCTAGGTTTTACAGGGAAATGAATTACAGGGGCAATTCCTTTTCTCCCTTTCCTCCTCATCCTTCCTGCCCCCCAAAATGAGAAATAAAATTAGTCCTATTAAGGTAACAACAGTGGCTCAAAGCGCACCGCTCTGCAGAGAAATTGTCTGGTTTATAGTGCTGTTTGCTTTATGTTGAGGGAGAGGAGATAGATCTTCAGAATAAGGTCTTACAAAAACATGGACTTCTATGGCAGAGCTAAACTGTAAGCTGCCTTCTAAAAGTCATATATAAATGAACACCATGACAGTTCACATTACAGTTATAAATAAAAAAGGGATAGAAAAGGCCTGACCTGGCACCCTGACTGTTTTTTGCAAGTGTTATTTCACATTCCTATGGGTCAAGTGAAAATCCTGAAGTGGTGGCAGGGATCCAGTGATATCTCCCTGTGTCCTGGTTTGTCTCCTTGGGCCAGTTTGAAGTGTGACGGTGGATTGCAATTGGTGGTTTTTCTGAGCCCATCCAGGAGGTAAGTGTAGCCAGGGAGCATAACAGGGGATCGCAGAGACTTAGAGCCTTGCTCTGAGGCTCTTGGCAATGCAGGATACATGTGCCTGCAGCACCTCATGTGTGCACCAATGCCAGACGGGCGAGCACCAGGCAAAACGAATATTGAGGAAATAGTGTTGCCCAAGCTGTTGTCATCTCATTTTGGTGGCAAACAAAGTTACTGGGTTAGGGATAAGAGAGCATCTGAAACGCCAGAGCAGCTTTTGCTATTCTGGAAAAGGTTCAGCTCTTGTTTCAATGTGACCTTCTAGGCCTACTTTGGAGTTGTCTGCAGCTCAGCATCAGGTCATTTTGCATCTGAAAACCAGAATTTAAGTATTGTACAGAGAAACTAGTTAGGACAACTGAACTGAGTGGGAGGGAGTGTTACACAGCAGTAAAAGCATAGGACAGGGAGTCCAGAATGTTCCTTGCAGTGGCACTTTCCTGATGTTACTGATACCTCTGTGCCCTTTGCTCTTCCAAGACCTCCATGCTAACCAAGCATCTCCTCACTTGTCGTCTCCTGCCCTCATTCCTCTGCAACCTTTCCACAACATCTGTC
>JBCJKH010050547.1:19100-47914 GCA_039877255.1 Loriculus beryllinus | reverse complement strand
GAAAAATATTGAGAGAAGAGCCAGGGTTTTGCTCCTTAAGTGAATCCTAGAAGACAAAGATCAGGAAAAATATCTGGTTAGTCACTATATAAAGAAAAAAGTGACATCAGCTCTTCTCTGACCTTTCTTTGTTAGCACTTCAGGAATTCATCTTGCTCAGTGCAGCATGTCTTCCCAACTAGAGATCAGGGCTCCAAAAGGGGTTGTATGTGAAGCTGGGGTTTTTCTTATGACCTGGCTCAAGTGCTGCAGTCACTGGGTAGAACACATCCATACAGCAGCTGCAGAATTCTCCATATCATCTTGGAGCTGGTAACAAGAGCTGGGCATGAGACCTCTGGCTTAAGACTAAGTCTTCTGGCAGACTTGTGGATCCCAGTGAAATCAAGATGGGATTTTCCTCAGCACTGGGATGGGTTTCAGCCAAGTGTGTAGTTTGGGCCCAGAGTCAGTGCTCATGCCAGTGCAGGAGCAGTTAGCACGGGTCTGGCTATTTTGATCTTGTCTCCTTTGTGACTCCCAAAACATTGGTGTTTGGATTCCAAACATAATCCAGCTTTATAAACATTATTCTTCCTTTCTTTGGATAACAAGACTCCACTTCCACTCTGAGCTCCTGCATACTGACCATACTTACTAATCCCATGACTACTTCAGCAAATAAGCCTCAAATCCTTAAACTGAAAATCAACTCTGAGAACACAGATTACATCAATCCAGTTCCAGTGTTGTGTTACTTGCAACTACAGGACTAGGTCCATTGCAGAGAGATTGATGAGAACCTGAGCATGAATGTGTGTTCATAACATGAGAAGTGATTTTTAGCAGGTAATTGCTTCCTTCATGAAATGCTTCCCTCTTTGGGCTCTGCTCACAGCTGCTTTTGTAGAAAGTTAGGAGAGATTAAAAATAAACACAGTGAAAAAGAAACCCAAAAAAGCCTCTTGTTTTGGATGGAAGATGTTCTCTTTCTCTTGAAAAGGCACTTTCCTGCCAATTATAAACCAGACCAATTTACTGAGTTAAAGGCTTCTACATTTGGCCATACGCATTCTCCTTTAGAAACGCAGCAACAATCAACCCAACATGAAAGGCAGCCAGACGTGTGACTGCCACTGCCCACTTCAGGTGCAAATTCTCCTTTATTAGAAACTGCAGAGCGTGTGGGTGGGCAGGAGGGAGCAGGGTGGAGAAGTTCAGGCCCTGGCTGTCATTCCTTGGCATGGCCACAATGCCGCAATCTCTGGAACACAGCTGGACAGAGAGGATAAGGATTGCCCTTGCCTCCCTTGGGGAAAACAGTCTGATGATGCCATGAGCTGTGATTTGTCTCTCCAGGAATGCTGCCACCTGCAGCAATTAAACCTCCTCTCTAATACGATTGAAAGAGGAGGATATATTTTTCTCTAGAAACTATCAGGTCATTGTTCCCTCCAAGTTTTCTCTGACAGGCAAGAGAATGAACGCAGTGAGGAGTCCTCAAAGTGGGGTTTTGTGGCTGCTCTGAAAGCAGGTGAGGGATGCTGTGCATTGCTTGACAAAATTGAGCCTGACAACTCCATCATGAGTTCCCCAGTCATATTCATCAGCTGGTGTTATAGGAGCTGAATCTCTGTCTAATCTTTATCTTATCATCCACCTTCACTGCCTTTGTTGGACAGGAAACTCAGCATATGCATAAACCCACTGATGGATGCATTTGTCATTCCACATTCCACAATCAGACTTGCCAACAAACTCCAATGGCTTCTGTTAGATATCAGAAGACAAGAGAACCACTATATAGCCATGGATTCTTTTTCTTCCCAAGTCTTTTTCAAAGCCTTTTTAAGTTTCATTATGATCTCTCTCACAACAAAGCCTTTATGTCAACAGAAGCTCCTGCTTTTCATCTGATATTTTTTATGAATCAAATGAATCACAGAGTAGCAGCTTTCACAGTTAAGAAAACACGGTTACACAGCTCACACTTCACCCACAAAAGGTCAGATAATGCAACATGCTATACGTTAAATACACACAAGAAAGATACACTCCCCTTGAGCACACTGTGATGCCTTTGCAAAGATCTTACCTGTTCAGTGATGAAGGAGCTTGAAAAAGTGACAGCTGACCAGAAGAAGATGCCACAGCTGAGAATGACCTTTCTGTTGAAACGGTCCCCAAGGTAGCCAAAGATAGGGGCTGCAACCATGAAACTGCAGATGAAAACTGCAAAGGAGGAAAGAAACGTTTAATAAACATCAGGCCAAGAACATGAAAACTAATTTTCTGCAAGCCACATCCCCTAGAGAGCAGTTCCATTTAATCAGGCATTCTGCAGCCCTGACTTACAAAGCTGCACATTCTGAAAGGCTTTCAGAAGTCAGTGCCACTGAACTCGTATTACATTTGAAAGCACCAGCCCTCAAAGTCCACTGTGAGCTCAGATGGTCAAAACCACAACAGAATATATTAAGAGCTTTTGCCTAAATGTCATTGAAAAGGTGAAGTAGAGGTTGGAAGGAGTTTCGAGCAAACAGAAAGCAAGGCAAGGGCTCCTTGTTGGCTATGGCAGCAGAGACCAGAGAGATCCAGGGCACAGAAACTGAAGTGATTTCATCCTTCTAAGCAGTATTTTAAGGCAAGCATAAGACAGTGAGGGAAACCCAGTAAACACTGATACTGCCCTACTGGCACCAGCCTTGTATTTAGACAGCTCCTGCCTCCTTGTTAGATCCATTCACCAGCACTGAACTTGTGTTTAAACCCATCTCACTCAAAGAAGGAGTTTTAACCTACAAAGCCCTAATAGGCCAGGAACATCCTGAGCTGAAAGGCTACAAATTCATCTTTGCCATTTGCTTCACCCCCCAAAATCCCAAAGCATTAACCCAAGACCTTCTGTCATGTAGGAATGAGGCTCTTGATAGAATAAACTCTGAAATCTCTTAAGCTTCAGAGTTCACTCCTTCAGCCTAGCTCAAAAGAATCTGGCTAGTGACACCACTGAAATCACCAGAAACAAGGCACTCAGACCATATTCATGATTAATTTGGAACTTGGCAGAAACTGCCAGGTATTCAGCTGATTTATACCTGGCTTTGACTGCACATAAGAGATTTTGATGAGAGCAACTACATTGATTTTACTGCTGTGTCATAGGAGCTTTTTGACTTCTACTTTCTTTGGTTCAGCAAATGCAGAGGGATTTGGGTGGGACACCAGAATACCTGGAGATCCCTCTTCAGTCACAGGCTTATGACTGTAGTTACCAGGTAGCTTTTGGGTGGGCTTTTGGCATTGTCTAACCCCAACCTTCTACTTTTAATTGTGTAAAAGGGGTAAGAGGAATAGAATAGGAATGGAAAGGCAAGAGCAGAGGACACACACCCCTTTGATTGGAATGCATGCATAAAATTAAGGTGATTAAGAACCAGACTATTAATTTTTCATGAATGATGATATACAATAGCTCAAAAACATGCTGAAAGAATGCTGAAGTATGAAATTCTCTAAATGCCTCTTCTTTTTTAGCACATTAAGATGTGAAAGCTGCTCTGTAAATAATACATACCGTTTGCATCTGTATTTTGTGAGCCATATGACTGTTTGTATATCAGTTTTGCACTGTGATATTTGACTGGAATTATAGATTTACTCCTTTACCATTGTGAGTAAAATAAATAGAGACGATACAAAAGTGTTGAGACATGTAAAGAAACACATACAACATTATAGCACACATATTTCAATACAAATGCCATGAACAATGTGGTTTTATGCTAGCACATAAACTGTATTGATAGAACACTCAGTCCCTGCATCTATCTCCAAATCCTCGCTCAAACAAAACCTGTTGAGTAAAACTATGAGCATTTACCCAGTGTTTTCACCTCTTGTGTTTTACAGAGAAACTACTCAGCTATCCCAAGACCCCGCTTAGCACTCTGTCCCCAAGAAACCAGCCCCATTTCTATGGAGCTGATCCCATTTAGGAAGCCCTCGTGCCCACCCACCCCAGCAGCACAGTCCAGCTCCCTTCACCTCTGGTGAACTTGGCTCTAGTAGTCCACAAATGCTTCATAAATCTCTGCTCTGCAAAGGTACATCTGCCTTGGCCCCAGCCCAACAAAGCACTTCAGCACATGCTTATACCAAGCTCTTTAAGGTCATCAATTCCATGATTAAGTACTTTCCTGAACTAACACCCAAGCGCTCAGCACCTTGCAAATCTGGTGCAGCAACCTGGCACAAAGGATACGTGACTGTGGATTGGGAATGAGAAGCAGAAAATGACTCTGACTCATACAGAGGACTGTGCCCACTACAATTTGGCCTTACCCTTGGAAGGACACTGAAATCCATTCATCTCAGAATCAGATATTCTGCCACTTTTACGATGTAAAAAGACACGAAGCTAAAAAAGCTTCTGAGGGAAAATTAGGAGCATCCAAGTCAGCATGCCACGCTTTCAAATGCCAAATAACCTAATTCAACTCCGAGACATGGAGGGGGTGATCCAGAATTCACATCAATTATCAGCTTCAGTCACCTCTGGACCACAAGCATAAAGTCTCATTTTGGAACATGGGCAAAAGCAAGCAAAAAGCACAAACCTCTTCTTTCCAATAAAACAAACCAAGAAGAGACAGCCCAGTGCCTTTCCAACAACATACATCCTGCTGGTACTCAAATCCCTTCGGAGAATTTATTTTTGGAAGCTTCTGAACTGAGCTGTGCGCTTTGTCACCGGTAAGGAGCTGACTTGACAGCTCCACAAGGTGTAAAATGAAAGGACAGCAGAACCTAATAAATAATAGGTAATGGAACACAGCTGTCATTGTAATAAACGCAATTTATATCAGAGTATTTATGACCCAAATATGCATCAGAGCCTGGAGTGACTCAAATAAATGCAGAATATGATGGCTGTGTTGGTTTGTCAAAAGGATTTGCCTGTTACAGGCATTTCCCATGAATCAATTTTGACAATTACCCCTGCAAATGACAGACGAGACTCCTGAACACCAGACTGGGTTGGCAGAACAGAGGTAAATGAATCTAGGGCACATTACCAGGTAGGATGGAAATCTGAGCTCCCCTAGTTGAGGTTCTGCTCAACTAAACACCACAAAGAAGAGATCTCATCCAGAAGACAGAACACTGCCAGCATTTTCAGTTGGAGAGGGGCAGCAGAATCAGGATTGATCTGTAGAGGAAGACGGCTGAAGCATAAGGCAGAGGGATGCATTTCACGAACGGAGCCTGGGCACTTAATGCCAGTCTCCACAGCATTTCTGCTCCTTGCACTCACCCAGTTAATACTCAAGTGACACCACAGCAGCTGCTGCTTCAGCTCAACCCAATGTCACAAATCTTTTCTATTAGGAGAGCACGTGACAGAGGCTGGCATTTCTTTTGCCTCTTCCCAATCAACAGCTTCTCTTCCCATTTACACTTAAAACCACCTCAGCTCTTGAAGAGATGTGCTTTGCAAGCCAGGGCTCAGTTAGAGATCCATTGGGATTTGGGATGAGCTCGAAGTGACTGTGTTTGGAGCAGCTGTGTGCAGGTGTAGCTATGTCAGTGACTATTATACATGCCATACACCTAACTCCTCTTGCTAAGTGATCACCAGCAGTGCCAACAGAAGGCTGCTCAGTCCCAGCACTGGGTGGAGCTGAGATACATTTCTGCAGGAGCAAATTATTATGTGAGCCAAGGATGAATAACAGACACATAATGAATGCCATCCCAGGAGGGAGGCTCTTTTAAGCACAGGTATTTTCAACAGCGGATCCCATTTGTCTTTCTGCCTCCTTTTGTGGCTGAAATGCCGGCTGCGGTAAGAATGCAGGAAGAGTCTAATTGCCCAAACAGGATGGCTGGGTGGTTATTTCTGCCCCGGAATGCCTGTCGCACCCTGTACAGGTGCACACGCAGCCAGCACTGCCCAGCTTTTCCGTGCATGGATGGAATTACAACAATGTGCAGCCTAAAAAACCCCTACAAACCTTATACTTCCCATCCAAACAGCCCCCAGAGCACGAAAGCATCCTCCACTGCTGCCTATTTCATGTACCTCCAGGGATTGTGGCCAAGCAGCTGCTACTCACCTGCTGCTCCTCTCCTGTGTAGCCATGGAAAGTAAACCCTCAGTGTGTGGAAGCAAAGGAGATGAAACTGTAGACTTTAAGTCACAAAAAGCTCCTGCCTACTGAAACCAGACTTCATTGCTCTTAATGGCCTCTTCTTTCCTCGTCAACAAAAATTTACCAGCTTGACTCTATAACTGTTTCTTGAAGTGGCTCTGACCCACCAGCTTCCCACCCCTTGATTCCAAAGACACAGTTCCCTCTGTCTGCACTTGCGCTTTTCTTATGTGGACTGATCAGCCCTTTCCACCTCCTGCTTCTCCTACCAGCAGGTCATCCACGTAGTATAAGCAAGAAGAATGGCATTGACAATGCACACGCAGAGCTTGAGTTTCCTCTGTTACTGGAAGGTTGGTAGGATGACAGGCACCTCCAAGAAAAGATCCCTTCTTTCATTTTTCACTTCAAGTACAGGGTTTATTTTTATCTGACACAAATAATGCTAGAAAGGTTCAGGTTCAGATAAAAATAACTTGCTCTCTACACAGGGATGCTCAACAAGAAAAATATAGTGGCTATCTTTGAGCTCTGAGTCAGCATGAAACCATACATACCCGTCTAATTGAATGCTGACAATGTGTTTGGCTCTGTGGAAGGCAAACCGAGACAGCCTCTGCCTCAAGGGACTGGCAATCCATTTAGCCATGGCAAAGAACTGTGTGCTGTGAGGTTGGTAATATATCCCCAACAACAAATTTCCAAACAATGAGAACACCTCAACACCCAGCCCGCTCTGGATGGGATCATTTATGGGTGTGTACAAGCACAATCCTGCTCTTGCTGCATGAGACACTGCCCTGCTGGGGTGTCGTTGAGAGACTTCTACTCCATGGACTTTCGGTTGTGGATAGAGGGGTTTCTCAAGCTGCTGATGGGACCAGGTACCATTTATCTGCAGTGGTGACTAAAGACTCTCCCAATAGCCCAATCAGCTCTTCCATTTCAAAGACATGTTTTTGCAATGCTTATTTCCATTTTCATTACAGTTTTATGCTTTAATACTACTATTCAGCACATACATACACAGCACATTTAATTACAGTGAGGCCTGGGACAATTCAGAAAGGAAGTTAAACATCATTAATTTCTATTTCAGGGCTGAAGGAAGTTCAGTTACAGCAAAGCGACCTACCCGAGATGAACTACAGAAATCTTGAAGCTGTGCAAGCCTTCAGCTTCAGCAGTGTCCTGTTCACAGGACCACATCCATGCTAGAGGTATTTTAGAAGGTCTACAACTACACTGGAAAGGGATTTTGTTTCCCTGTAGCACCGTACAAGCTAAGCAAGAGCAAAGATCCTTTCATGCTAGTTAGCCACTGAACCTGACAGCTCAGACACAGCATAGCAACATGGTCAAGGTAAAAGTGATACCTGACTCCAGGACAACCCAAGGCCCTGGGATTGGAAACATTCATGCTCTGATGAAGATGAATACTTACAATACAATTGCTTGTACAAAATACAACCCTCTAAATCATCAGTATCACAAACTCTGCCATAGGTACATGCTGTTACATCACTCTCCACATGGACTTTGTTTTACTTCATTTCTAATTCAACAGCCAACAGATGGATCATGTTGCTGTGCTTTGGCAAATGCAAAACACAAGATCACTGGGTTCCAGACTATCATGCAGACTAGAAGTTACTGACAAGTGTGAGGAGCTTTGAAACACACCATCGATTCCATATGTTGTGCAAAGCTGTCATATACTGAGAGCATTGAACAGAGGAGCATTTAACACACTAAATCAATTGGACTCAAGTATTCAACTGTTTGGCTTGGATGTGGCCTGCAGTGCTCTCCTAGAACAGCCCATAGTACAAGATGAAATGGAGAATATCATATATGCTTTGTGTGCTTGTGTTCTCAGCAAATTAATGAGGAGAAAAGCAGTGCTTTAAAAGGTGTGGACATAATTACTTACACATTGCATTTCTCCGATAGCTCTCTGTTTGGCAGGACACTCTAGATTGTGTTTCCCTTATTGCTGATGCTACTCATCAGTATCCAAGCTCCAATCTTGTCTTCTCTGCAGGGAGCACATTGCACCATGAGATGCCAGGCTTTTCCTTAGAGCAAACTGATGTAAAATACAAACAACATGTTTAGGATGACTATATACACCCAGAGCTGACATACATACCTACAGTGAGAAGGCAGCTGCTGTAGGATACCACTCAATTTCATTTGCTGTGACAGGGTCAGAGCCCAGTTACAAAAACACTACTCATGAAGACAGGCATGGCCTGAGCACAGCTTGCCTGGCAAGGCCATGATTGACTCAACAATACACAAGATGCAGCCTTGGGAAGAATCCAGTACTGATAATTCTATCCCTTTTCCTCTCCAGATTCTTCCCCAAATTAGCCCTTATATTCCCAGCAAAGGATATCCTGAAGGCTGGTTTTGTTCACCTCAGCCAACAAGAATAATTGCTTCAGTGGGAACTGCTGGGAAATCCACTCTTTGGAAACATAAAATCATATAAGAATAGCTAGAAAACCAGCCCAATAGCACTCTAATGCCACCTGAACTTTGAGAGGAACTGTACTAGGTAAAGAGAAACCACTGTGGTCAAATGTAAGTAATTGCTGTCAAAACTGCCATATATAGTATCAATGGATCATTGATCCATCCCATAGAGAGTATGGGATATTACGGATGTGAGAGGTATTTTACTCACTCTGCATTGGTGCATAGGGATGGAGAAGTCTTCCTCTCCAGTCCCAAATGCCTAGACAACAGCTACAAGAAATAACTCTAACAAAAGCAAAGGCTGAAAAGGGAAATAACCTTTACACAAGCGCTGTTGCCCCCAGACTGGCAAACATGAGAGGCCAGTGGCCATGGCAGTTCCTTACATGAGCAATCTTACAGGCAAAATCACTGAAATACAAACCAAACCATGAAACATTCAACTCAACAAATGCATCTGCAAGTATCGCTGCATGTTCAGTAATGGGAGTAAAACTGCAGCACTAAGACATGAACTACTGTCATTCTGGTCTTCTAAAGGGCTCATTTTAAAGGCTGTTCAGAGGATACTGGGCAGTTTGATGACAGCCAGTGAGAGGTAACTATAACCGGTGAGCTGACCACTGCCAACTCTGGCACTGCTACTGGGAGGCTGAGACAGGACGTGTCTGCAGCCAGTATAACAAGAGAACAGAGAGAGACCCAGAAATGATCAGGTACAACACAGCACAGAGAACACAAATCTTGCCATAATACATATAGCCTTCCAGACAGACTTAAAGGAAAGGTAAATGGTGTCTCCAGGCTACTCTCTATGCACCTAAGACAGTATCTCTATAAAACTGATCACTCTCTAGCTCTTTCTCCTATGGGCCATGACATACCAGCTCTCCCTAAAGACCAATGATCCTCTGTCTTAGCTCCACAGATACTGCTATAAGATTTCAAACTCTGAAATCAGTCTCGGTTTCCTGATTCAGGCCATCAGTATTGTAAAGGAGGGGGTAAAAAGCCAAAATCTAAAATAGCATTAAAATTTTTCACTTTCTTAAATCTTAATTTCCAATATTGTGTCAATTAAAGCTGCATTTAAAGATTCAGCCATTCCTATCCTGCTTACTGCTAAAGCAAGTTATTACTTCACAACCATTTTCCACATCCAACTCTATTCATGCTCTACTTCAAAATTCTTTATCTAAGTGTACAGTGGCAAAGGTGGTGTTCTACTGTGCTGCTCCATCTCTCTGGGTGTCCAGCAAATTGACTTGGAGCAGGAGCTAACTTGCTACAGGATTCAATTTTGAACAGCTCTACACAGACAACATAATGTAAAAAGAAAAGAGGAAAAACCCAAACTCACCTTCTGCTTTTCACTATGGGAATTACAGTGATTACATTACCACTGTGTTAAAGGAATTTGGGCAACCTGAGCGTCAATAAACCAGTTACTGTGTTCCTAGAGATGTACTTCATAAAACAGTGCTGCAGGCAGCAATCCAATGGAGTGGTTCCAGTGTACAGCTTACAGTCCACTGCTTCCTTTATGCCTAAACTGGTGCATGCCTGACTCTGCAGCGAGTTGGTTCTGGGTGACCAGCAGATAGCCAGCCCTCACTGAACATCTTTTACAATGACGTGAATCACAGAATCATAGAAGCACAGAATAGTTTGGGTTGGAAAGGACATTAAAGACCATCTACTTCAAACCCCCTGCCATGGGCAGGGACAAAATTCAGTTGTATTTCTAAACCCACAAGTGCCTTTGACCCTGCACATGCACACTCACAGGGTAAAGCAATGAAGTACCCAGTCAGGTAACAGTAGCTTTGTCCCTTTGCCATTTCTTTTGCATCTGATTTAGCTGGCTCTGACTGTTCGTTAACAACTGTTGGTGAAAGAGAACATAATCCTTCCTGGCTGCAGCTCAGTGCTCACACAGTGCGTGACATGGGCAGGTTTGCTGATGTGCAATCAGTTGGAGGGAAACCTCATTAAGTTAGTAGCCAATTAGCATGGATTTGTATCCATCCTGGTCAACCTGGAATTAAACGGGAAATCCCAGAGGTACAGCACTGGGTGAGTGGCTTTGCAGCACTGCAACATCGCCAGTGACACTGCTACAGGGATGGTTTTGGCTCAACATGACTAAAATGCAGCTAAGCCAATCTTAGCTGCTGTTGTAGAAACAGCCCGTGATCACTCCTAACACTCGTGGAAGTCAGCATCAGAAGAGCAGCAGTCCTGCTTTTCCCTTTCTGTGCAGCTTTCCAGGACATCCTGCACACACGCCATAGATCTGATAGCTTTGATCACAAACCAACCTCCAGCAGGATATCTGCCAGGAGGATCCCTACACCAAGTGCCCAGAGCTCTATGAAAGGTGGCTTATTTAAATAAACACAAACCCAAAGGATTTTTACTGTATTCTATCTATCCCCTTCCTCTACTTGATGTAAGTCTTTTCCCATTGCAATTGTGATACCAGGCACACATTAGAACCACATTCACAGAAGCCTTTGGAAACAGAGGTGGAATCTGTTACAAGAAACGGTTAGACTTTCCCTTGTGCCACCTTGTGAGCTTGTCTGGCCACCTGGGGAGCAAAATCAGGGGACTGCTGAGGACTGAAAACTAACCTTCATAGACTCCTAGAATGGTTTGGGTTGGAAGGGACCTCAAAGCTCATCCAGTTTCAGCCCCCTGCCACTGGCAGAGACACCTTCCACTAGAGCAGGTTGCTCCAATCCCTATCTGGCCTTGAACACTGCCAAGGGTGGAGTACTTACCACTTCTTTGGGCACCCCGTGCCAGAGCCTCACCACCCTCACAGTAAAGAACTTCTTCCTTATATCCAACCTCAACTGCACCTGTTCCAGTTTGAACCCATCACCCTTTGTCCTATTGCTACAGTCCCTAATGCAGAGTTCTTCTCCAGCATCCTTGTAGCCCCCTTCAGATACCAGAAGCTGCTATGAGGTCTTCACTCAGCCTTCTCTTCTCCAGGCTGAACAGCCCCCAGCTTTCTCAGCCTGTCTTTATACAGGAGATGCTCCAGTTCCCTGATCATCTTCGTGGCCTCCTCTGGACTTGTTCCAACAGCTTCATGCCCTTCTTATTTTGGGAACACCAGAACTGCATGCAGTACCGGGGAGCTTTTTGTCAACCAACTCACCCAAGTCCTTCTCCTCAGGGCTGCTCTCAATCCAGTCTCTACCCAGCCTGTGTTTGTGTTTGGGATTGCCACAACCCACATGTAGGACCAGTCCCAGTAAGGCAGCAGAGACAGGAAACCAGAAGCAAGCCCAGTCCCCCAGGGGCAGAAACACCATGGGCACCTTTGCTCACAAAGGCTTTTCGACCACAGAGTGCACTTAAACACCAAGAAATGACAGCCTAAAGATGATAATGCAGAATAATCTAAATCCATTGATCCCTGAAATCCGCATTGAGTACCAGGAATTAGATTTAACTAGCGATAAAATACTTTCAATCTGTTATTCTCTTAATAGAATGATACGTCATTTGTATCTCATATAAAGAGAAGTAATGTTCCTTGTTTCTAATTTGAGATAGAGGGGGAAGCCTGTTTTCATCCTAAAATGAGATTTTCCATGCTTCTTTACAACTGAGCCACTAATCCTGCATCCTCCCTCAACTAACATTTTAATTTCAAATATTTAACTAGTGTGCATTAGGAGAAATCAATCCCCAAACCTGCTTTCTGTGACAACAGAAAACAGGAGACAGAGGAGACACTCTGAAAGGTGTGTTGCTATTAAATTCTCTGCTAATATGAAATTTAGCAACAAAAGCAGCTTCCTGAGAAAAACAACACAAGAGGAAGTGCTTCCCCTTTAGAGGGAAATCAAGAGCTTCTCATGCCACAGTACTGATGGAAACTTGCTAAAAGAAACGTCCATCTGACATATTCTTATCCCAGAGCTTTGTTTGGGTTTGTATTCCACAGTAGGAATGCGTTGCTGAGCTCTACACGTGAGCTCCTGAGAGCTGCTGGTTGCATTTACAAGCAGGAGAAGCCCTGCAATAACCACACATCACTTCATGAACACTCCATACAACAGCGAGGGCACAGGAGAGCTCACCCAGCTACAGTTCCATCACAGGGTGAGGGGTTTGGGGAAGGCTGGAGCACAGAAGCTTGGTTTTGGTGGTAGTCTCAGCCAGAAAGAGACCCTCAGCCACCACCTTCCACCAGTGCACTGGCTCAGGGGGGATGTTGCAGCCATCAGCACAGAGGGCTATCCCAGTGGGAACTGCAGCGATGCTGAGAGAGGCAAGGAAAAGCTACATCAAAGCCTTGCAAATCCTCACAGCTCTGCTTTGGGAACAGGGAGGGGGACACAGTTCTGCTCTGACATTCTCTGCAGGCAGCCTGTGGGACTGATTGATTTCTTTTTAATTACTATTACAGTTCTTTAGGGGAATGTTGTATCATCTACAGTGGGCACGGCAAAACACATGCTCCCTCTTTTGAAGGGAAAATGGCCATAATCTCATTTAATTATGCAATGGGCTATCAACTCCCACAGCACTGACAACCTCCTCAAAACATTCCCTACTCCAGTCAGGACAGAGGGGCCAAATGAGACTTTGCTCTCAAGCTTTTAATGTTTGTCACTGACATCCACCAAAGCTGCCCTACTGGGATTTAAATCTGAAGACATAGCTGCAGCCTACACGTTCCTGAAATCACTGGGGAAAGCATGTAGACACATGGAAAAGGGACAGGAAACACTGTGGGGTTAATAAGAGACCTTCAGGGCACTCCAGATCCTGCTTGGTGTTATCATTGAAGTGCAGGAGCAGAGCACCGATGGCTGGACAGAGGAGAAGAAGAAAGCACATTCACAACGTGTGTTTGGACACACACAAGTAGAAGTGGTTTGATAGCAAACCCCGTTCACCCTGTTCTTCTGCAAAATTGTTACCTGCCCAACTCAAGCCATACCATCTTCAAGAGTGCTTTTACAGCAGAACTGCCTGTCTTTAGGTACATGAAAGAAGGCAAACATTTGTCAGATTAAACTGAATTCTAAGGCATGAAAATATAGTACCTCTCATCACAAGAACTTCAAGAGGACAGCTGAAATATCTGATTCTCAGTCAATTGTTCTAAGATGCAGGCAGCTTTAACAAGGGGGGTTGCTCTTAAAATCCTGCCATCTGCAGCCTTATGCTAATTCACTTTTTAGGAATAGGAATCACCATGGAATGGGAATAGGCTAAAGTCCACAGAGGAGATGGGTGTAAAAGCAATTGTTGGCAATTGCTTTTGTTTGATGTTAAACCAACAGCCTGGGATTGTCTTATTTTCCTCGAAGTTTTTCCTCCAACTTCCCCCACCTCCCAGGGATGTTAGTCTTGGTACAAATAGTTTCACATTTATTTGTGGAGGAAACACATACATCTTGCAACTCACAAACTCACCAAACCCTTGCTCCTAAAAGCTGCCTACTGGGCACAGAGGGAATTTCAGTATTGTCCTGCTCAACTGCCTACTCTTTATTGAGGTGTCTGTAAAATACAGCAGTGTCCGATGCAATGATAGCTCTTGCTATGTATCTACCACCCATCAGGGGCTGGACCAAAACCACACTAATCTTTACAGAGGAAATTTCTGTTGTGCTGACTGGGTTTCAATTCAAAGCAGCAACACAGAAGGAGAGAAAGGCATCTCTCGATGGAATCTCACAGTTTCTCCTTAACAGCGGTGTCCATCTTTCTGCCTAAGGCACTGGCAATGAATAAATAATTATAACAAGTCCCCCAATCAAAGATCTTTCGTGTAACCTCAGGAGACCACTACATAAAGCCATGAGAACCATGGCAACAGATCAGAAAACCATGTAAGCCTTGCATCCTGTCTGTGACAGTGACAGCTATCAGATCCTTCCGAGGAAAGTACACAAAATTCCCACACAGGCAGCTGAATTACTCAGAGGCTGTTTTAAGCCCTCCAAAGAATTATAATCCACATAAAGATCTGAGGTCTCTCAAGCTCTGCCCCTTGTGACATTCATTTCCACAAGCCAACTCTTCACTGCTAAGCTCCTGGAGTGCTTTCCAGCAAACTGACCCGATTGCACTGATTGTTTCAGCACTCCGAAGACAACAGAAGGAAAATATCCCTCTGCCTTTTCAAGATGTTGATCACTTTATGTACTTTTACATTACACCCCATATTTTTAGGAAAGAAAGAATCAATAACACAGACTATCTTTAAAACCACTCCTGTAAGATGGAAGCGAAGGGCATGCATGTGAAGATAGAATGTGAGTACACTCAGGGGCTGGCTGACTGAATTGGACTAGACACATTCACCAAGAGTGTGGTGTGTAAACGCACTTGCTGTCTAGTTCCATTGCGAATCATGAATTCTCTAAAATGCAAGCAAAGAACCAGTTGCACTCACACTTTACTCTGTACCCTGAGCTAAGTCTTATTTGGTTTATTACTCCTGTGCATTCACAGACACTGTGTGTTTAGACACAGCTCTCCAGCAGCTGCAAGGGCCAGGAAATAAACCCCTGAACCACTGACCTAGGCTGATACACAGTGCAGTGTGGGTCAGATCTGTCTTTGGCAGAAAGCAAGGTTCTAGCCCTGCAGCAGTTGCCATGCTGCTTTGTCTCATACATCAGGTAACTCCATCCATGCTTCCCTTCGGGACTGGCATCTAAACTACAAGAGAAAGCCACCAAACCCCACCTCCCTAATAAGATTCACCACTGAGCCAGAGGCATTAGGAACATCATCTGCCATCTGGAATTCCCTCAACTCCCACAGCAGCGAGTGTCCAGAACGCTTTAGAGGGAGTCTCGGCATCATTTAAGCAGCAGTGGTCTGTGCACAGGACAGGGGTCATAAATAATTCCTACTTCTTATCCCATTCCATACGATGTCCATCTGCACTTAACTCTCTGCCAGAGTACAGAGCCACAGGATTATCCATCTACATTTTCTATGCCAACAATATTTCAATGGGCTTTTGTACCACAAAGTAAATACAAAGAAACATTGCTATTGACTGCAATTTGCAATTAGATATTGACTAATAGGACAAGAGAGCTGAACAAACAGCAGGCCACAAATAAACACCTACAATGACAAGCAGCCTTCATCCTGCAACGAAGAGGGATCAGAGTGTGTAAGGAAACCTCACTCTCAACTAGAAGTGGCCAGTGCTATTCCATAGGAATTGTTGGTTCATTTTTACTGGCAGCATTCAGAAATGCTTTTGCCTCTTGCTGTCACAAATGGCAGTTTAGACAAAGCGTTCCAGAGTGGCTGAGTTGCCTTCAAAAAGGGGTAAACCCATTTAAAGAAATGGTTGAAATACTGACATATCTCAATGTTTAATTTGCTATGGTTTGGAAAAGGAAAAGGAGAATGAATTGGGTTTCTGTCTGTCTTACACTTGTTATTTCCAAGACTATCACTCTCATAGGTTTCCAAAGCGCCATCCCAAAGTGGGTTTGCAACTTCCCTTGGAAGTTTGCAAGCCAACTTCCATACCAAGTTGAACTGCAGCTACCAGAGTGAGCTTTGCAACTAAACTTGCACCTGCGGATGAAAGAACATGACCTCCGTAAGAGATGCCAGGGTTAACAGTAGTTTCAATACCAATGGTGCATGACTGGACCCTGTTTTAAACAATCCCTCACTTAGATTTTCTTCTGACTACTCTCTTTCTGGAAGAGTGAGTACTACTGGAGAGCAACATATTGTAATGAATACTGCAGTGCACAAGGTTTGCAAATACAATGCCTTTATGCATCATCAATAACATTAACGGAAAATAGAAAGGACAGATCTTCTGAATCCAGGGATTGTTAACATTAAAAAAAGCCCCTTTCAATCAGGCCTACAAACATACAAGGTGAGACTGATGACTGCCCAGTGGCCCATCTGAAGTCAGTTTATGTTCTAGGCCTATTTCCTTCCCCTCCCTAGAGGCCACACCATCATAAATGTCCCAAGGAGCCACCTGAGCTTCATTATGGGCAGTCCTACACAGCTGAAAACAGAACCCTGGGGGAAAACCTGTCATGGTGTTGCCAGCAGTTTATTTGTCTGGGGCCTAGACAATGGAGTCTAGTTTCTGGACTATGAATCATAGAATGGTTTGGGTTGGAAAGGACCCTAAGATCATCTAATTCCAACTCTCCTGCCATGAGCAGGAAATCCTCACACCAAACCATGTCACCCAAGTCTCTATCCAACCTGGCCTTGAACACTGCCAGGGATGGGGCATTTACCACTTCTCTAGGGAACCTGTGCCAGTGCCTCAGCACCCTCCCAGTGAAGAACTTCTTGCTAATATCCAACCTAAAGTTCCCCTGTTCAAGTTTGAACCCATTACCTCTTGTCCTGTCACTACAGTCCCTGGTGCATTTGAAAGCAACTAAAGTGAGTTTTAGCAAGAAAAAAGTCTATGTATATTAAGTTTTTGTTAGAACTAACTTTGACTTGGGCTAATGGACTATGGTCAGTAATACTTTCCCTCCAAAACTATGTTTCCTGCAGAATCTGAGCAGAAAACTGGTCTTTGCTCTATAACCTTACATCAGCATATGGGAAGAACCTTGGAATGTGTGCACATACTGAAGGTAAGGGGAGAGCACTGAGAGATTTCTTTTGAATTGGTGCAACAATGCACCATTCATGCAATTGAGACTTATTTGTGTTAACTGGAATCTAGTTCTGCAGGCTGGTAACAGCACCAAATACCATGAGGAATGTGCACTTTTGACGTAACTGATGCCCTGGAATTCATTTTCAAAGCCAGGTATCTGTGTGTCCAAATGAGTCACTCCAACCCAAGCCTCTGTGGGTCTATACATGGGAATCTCCACAGCCCATACTGGAATGTAGTTGCTCCTGCTTGGAACACACCAGCTATTTCAGCAGCTTGGAACAGTTAAAGGCTATGGTTCCCAAAACTGCGTTCCACAAGGTAACAGCAAGTTCTCTGCAGCCAGCCACACAGCAATGGTACTTTTATAGTGGTCTGATGATAAATCATCATAAAAATTTGATTGTAAGGATGCAGAGTGGTCTGGTACACAGCCCAAAAAGTCTGAGAAGCACTGGTTTGGAAGAAAAGCCACCTGGAACTCAAGAGAGAACAATAAAGAAGCAAAATAATCACATAGACTGGTCTAGGATGCCAGCATTCTCACTACTGTGAAAACACCCTGGTACTTCCAGAGCATACTAGATGTGATGTACTACAGCTAACACCTAGCTCTTTGCTTCATTGCAAGACAGTGTCTTAAGTGCTTCCAAGCTCCTTCACGATCTGACAAGACTGTTTGATTTATCCAAATGATCTCTCTCTCTCTCTCAAATCATCATAGACTCATAGAATGGTTTGAGTTGGAAGGGATCTTAAAGCTCATCCAGTTCCAACCCTCTGCCATGGGCAGGGACACCTTCCATTAGAGCAGCTTGCTCCAAGCCCCGTTTCAATAGGAACTAGTGGCAACTGCACACATAGACCTAGAGCAGGGTACAGAGAAGACATAGAGGGCTCCTTCTGATTTAGACCATATACAAACACTCTTCTGGCTACCATACTTGAAAATTAAACTTGCAGGCTCAGTGAAAAACAAGAATTAAAGCTAAACAGGTTTTCTATTTACTACCAAAAGCTTTTAGTGTCACTGCAGAAGCAGGGAAAAAAAGTAAGCTACTCATGAGGTATTGAATGTAAGTACACACCACTCTTCCAGCAAGTGGTAGCCATTAGATGTCTAATAATTGCATTAAAGTAACCATTAATATAACTCAACTGTTCACCTCCCTGTTCCAACACTAATGTGGTGTTACTGAAAAAAGCAAAGGTGGCAAGACTTGTCCCTCTGAACTACATGAGCATGAAACACAGAGCAGATGCCTCTACATGACGTTGCATAGCTGGTATTAAGAGAAAGCTGTTGTTTAAAAGAACTAAACAATACCACAAAAAATCCCATCTTCCACTATAAAGAGCCTGAATGAAGTTCTGAGGTTTGAGGAACATGTGCAGGAGAAGATAGACAGGCTGTGTGAAAAGCTGTTAGGGCTCTGGGTGGAAGGATAACCACTTCTCTAAAATCTGTGGGAAATCTTTCCCCTTACTATTATAATAAATTACAGAAGCCAACACAACCTTGGCAAGAGGTGCTTGAACTACAGCCTGAGGGAAGAGAGGCCAATATCTACTTAGAGAACAGACTTGCCACAGGCAGCACAAGTGCAATTTTCTCTTGCAGCAACCAGCCCGAGTACCTGCCCTGTCTGAAAAGAGTTAGGACAAACCTTACTTCCACAAAGCAGGAAGACAGGATGGGAAATGAACTGTTACGTTGTGGTAGTCGCGATGCAGTGTCATAAACTCAAGATATTACTGAAGACAAGCCAGTCTGGAGAGGTGCCCTCTTCTAGGGGCCTGCACTCGCTTGCTGACATGTGCAACAAAAAGCCAAAGCATGACACCAGCTCAGGCCTTTCTCTCCCATCAGCAGAAGACAAGGACACCTTCCCTCCCTTCTCTCCCACCAGACATGATTTACTTTGCAATCTAGGGCTGTCTGGTGGGAGTGCACACTGTAAACACCAGTTTTATGGGTCCACAAGGGCGCAAACACCTTTCCTGTAACCTGCTCACTGATTCAAGGAAGTACTTTCATTCTTTATTGCAGAGAGATTTCCACATAGGCTTAAGTGCTGGCGTGAATCAGTCCCTCACGCTGCCATGGCTTCTTCGCACAGCAGATACCATTCTAGCACACAGGAAAAAAGGACTATCGGAACCTGTAAAATACTTAAGCAGGAAATAATCAGGCTCTTGGACTATCTTCACTTACCCCACCTTGATAAGTAAAAGACCTACCCTTGTCACAACATTAACCAGGGAATACTGAATGCAGAGCCCTGCTTCTTCATCTTTACTGCTTAAGCTGGAGCTGTCCTACACAAACTCCCCCAGATCAGCGGCATGCTGTAGAAGGCTGGAGGAGTTCAGAAAACATGATACAATATCAGGTATGGGGAAAAAAAGTTTTGCTCCTTGTTGATACAACTTAAAGGTCTCCTTCTGGCAAAGAAAGAGCTCCACCTCGTCCTGGCATGTCCCACATTGCCAGAGAAGTAACCTGGATTTAAGAATGCTTAGCATGGTTTGGGGAAGGGAAGGTGACAGTGGCATGACCTAGGTAGGACAGGGTGGTCCAAACCATTTGCAGTCAATAAATCAAGAAGAGCAACTACAAAGTATTCTGTCTTGCCTGCTGGGTTGGACACCTGAGATACCAGGGCCTTGAGAGGTGTTCTTGTGTTAAGAAGTCATTCACTCAAAAGGAAAACACTGAATTTTAAACAGAAAAGGGTCCAGAATATGAGTTCCTCTGCTCTAGCAGGTGGAATAGGAAGTGAAAGATGAAGATCTGATTCAGTTGTACATAGCACAGATGAGGGACAAAACAGGATCTATTCAGGTAGAAGCAGATGGCAGCAAAGAAGCATGCAGCACCTGCAATTCTTCTAGTATACATATATTCAAGGTTGGCATCCAGAGCAGGTGATCTCTGTGTGGAATAAATAAGGAATGGTAGCGCACAGGCTGTCATTATGAGCCAATGACAAGATGATGGGAATCAAAGCGAGTTGAAAGAAATCCCTTCAATTTAGCAAGTGTGATTTATCCCATCATTGCACTCCACTGTTTCAAGTTCCCTACTCACTGAATATGCTTACACCGCACCAGAGCAGCTAACACTTCTGCAAGGTTGCAATGCAACACAAGGTTACATTAGGTCAGCTCAAGAGGTAGAGCAGAAGTTTTAATTGGAATTGACCCTTCCAGGAAAAAGGAGCCCAGAACTAGACTTCAGAAAGTACCTGGCATTGCTAGGCTTCCTGGCAAGCAAGGGCTGAAAGGCATTTGGGAGAATGCTCATCTCTCTCCACGTGAGAAGACACAAGTTCTTTCAGAGCCCCAGTTATCTATGATTATTCACTTTAATGAGTCCTTCCAGATCCTTACATTTCCTTGCTTCCAGCCCTTATGGTATAAACCTGGTTAACAGGGTTTCCTCTAACGACATCCCTATACCTTCTGAAGACAGACACTTTTCCCCTCTGCATTTCAATGGAATTCTTGCCATATCCTTCATTTGATGCCTCCTCCCACAGTTTCCACTTGCAGGAGTCTCCACTGGTTTATGTGCCTTCCTCTGAGCTTGAGCTGCCCAGGCTGGAAGATGAAGGTGCCCATTAGCAAGGATCAACTCTCTGGGTCTAAGCATTAACCTAGTTGAATGCTGCGTATTCAGGAGCTGGACCACAGTTCTTGTGCTGGCTCTGCATCAGACCTGCTGTGTGACTTTGGGCCGGTCATTTCTCCCATCTGGTTCTCTTGGTTTCCCTATCTGTAGAAAAGGGCAAGCCTCATTATGCCTCCCTATATAAAACATCCTGAGATCTTCAGAAGACAAACTGCACTGAAAGCCAGGCGCTATTACTACTAGAGCTCTGGTGTGTTAAATAGGCACTGACAAGAGACACAAAAGCAAAATAAATCCAAGGGTAAGGAAAGCAGGCAGAGCAATAAAGCACAAAAATTGAAGAAAGAAGGAGAAAAAGAAGTCCAGTGAAAACCATAATACAGACCTGGACACTACTCTTTTGGTCTGAGCACATATGGAAGGACAACTTTCTTTTGAAGCAGTTCTACAAATCCAGCTGTTTATCTTCTCAGTCACTGTTGTTTTAGAGGCCTGATGTTTTGGTGAGTCCAAATTGCTGCTCCTACCTAACTCCACACATGGGAAACACTTTTTGTATGGCTTGGCTTATAAATGTATTGACTGACTACAGCTGTACAGCTCCAGCAGCAAAGAGATGCTCTATCACCTTTGGAGATCAGCCAGGGTTATCCTTTCTCCAGCTGGGAAAGGCACAAGCTCGGGTGCAGACCTGCAGGACAGCTCAGTGGGCTTAACTAATACTGTTCTAACTGCACATGCAGTGCTTTAAAAAGCAAGATCAGCATAGAATTACAGCATCATTCAGAGAAAACCAAGGTTCTGGAATTAACATAGTTATATGTCTTCTACCCTACAACAGTACTGAGGAAGCAGCAGTTGTGACCTGTCAGTGTGTACTTGCCTGTCACAGGATCCTTGCTGCAGAGACTGCCCCATCCTGTTCCTTTCCATTATGGATGAGGCTGGAGTGTCCCTGTGATTTTTCCATGCAGGGAGGTCACAGTGCCCCTCTAACCAGTTTTCATTATATCTCCTGGGCAAAGAGCAGCTTGTATCTCAGGACTGACAGAAAAGATGACAAAACTTCAAATCCTGTCTTTGCAATTCCTAAGAAAGCAGTCACCTTTGCTTTCAGAGAGCAGCAGAAGCTGAGAGTTTATGAATTGGCTTTTGAATGTTTGAAGTGAGACAGCTGTGCCTGCAAAGAATGGGTTATGGTCTGAATACAGGATCACCCACTGCCTTTGGTGTGTTGCTTTTCCCCTTGCTGTTTGAGTTTGCAGCACCATCTCTTCCCTAAAATTGTCTGCAGCCTCGATTTGTCTTATTTTTTAAAGCCTGTTGAATAAGTGATAAGAACTGCCAGTGAATACTACATGTCACTCCTCCTCATTAACATTGTAAATTCATTTAGGACTTATTTAAATGCAGGATTAACAACCTGAGGACTAATCCACTCTTTATTCAAAGGAGATAGTCAGGATGAGCAGCCTTTCGTCTCGCATCATTCAGTCAGTTTGCAGGACCATCTCTTGGGAAGAGAATGATATTTCTGTCTCTGCTCACAAAGGAACTGTTCAAGGTTAAGGTACAGGTCTGGGAGACATCAGTCCTGGTCCCAGCTCTACTGCAGGCTTCTTCTGCAACCTTGGTCAAACGCTTCTACACCACATTCATTACCCCAGATTTGCACATCCAGAGAGGTCAGGCTTGGAGAACAGACAAAAGATTAAAAGCAGCATTTATATGGTGGTTCAGGGCAGTGTCTTTTATTTCACCAGGGTTCAGGGTACATGTGGCCAGCTGCCAACACAGAAACTTGATAAGCTGAAGTAATACATTTAATAAGTTTCCAGTTATGTATCCCTACCCTTACGGGAAATGATGTTTCATTTTGTGAGCACTCTTTTCCTCTGACGCAACTGGGATTAATACATCATTATCCATATTGTAGGAGCAAAATCAAGCCCTCAGTTTGCAGATGAGCAAAGCGTTGCTTTTCTTAAAGCAACTGTTACCAGTTCCTAAACACTCAGCAGACTCAGCAGCAATCTTGCAGTGCATCACAATGACGCTGTTTTCAGATGCCCTGTATGTTTGCTAAAGAAATAAATCACGTTTCCTGCAATTAACAAATGAAATGCCCCGTTGGAGCTCAGCTCTTACTTGCTGTCAGTAAATCATCTGCAAAAGGATTTTAATCCACTGAGGGGAATGAAGATTAAATATATGCTTTGGCAAGTGTCATTTTCCACCAGAATATTTTCTTGAAGGCACTCTGTGTCTAATGATACATTGAGGACTTGTTCCTCTGAGTACAATAAATAAATACAACTAATTGCTGTAGAAAAGAGGCTGACAGAAAACCATGGGCACTTTGGGCCTAACTGATTGGTGCTCCGTATACTCAGTAATGCTTGCAAAGCTCAAGCCTTCTGTTCTGGACACGTGCAGCAGACATCAGCTTAGCTGAACTCTGCCATCCCCCAAGGAGAGCATTTTTAAAGCTCTAACACAAACTGTTATTAACTGTATTGCAGCATTACCAAGAAGCTGTAGCCACACATGAGGACCCTGCTGTGACATAGGTTACAGCAAATAAAAAGGAGGAAACACTGCAGTGGTTCACATAGTTTGGAATCAAAGGCCAAGTGAACATTCAGAACATTCTCACCTCTGATGTGATCATAAAGAATGAATGATTATAGACACTTTATTGTTGGCTACAGTCCCACAGACAAGCTCGTGACAGGCAGTTGGTATCCATTGTGATAGCACAAGAAAAAAAGCATGGAAAAATTGTCTTTCTGGCACACTATTTCTAATCCTAGTCGAATTCTAATTTTTTTCAGAGATATAATTGATCCAGTGTGGGTCCCTCAGGCAGATGATAATGACAAGACAACCACAGCACCACAAATCTATGATTCCAACTAATAAATCTGTAGGAAGTTTCCAAACCAGACTTCTCTACCTAAACCCCTGCGTTTGCTCTCTGCCTAGTCCTTTCAACTCTCCGTTAACATCAAATGTGCTGTCACAACTACCTGAGACTGCTCCTCAATGTCATCCAATCCTGTCTGTTGACAAAGGGACTCCTCTAAATCACCTCAGGTCTAGAGGCCAGAAGGCTGGGTTTTGTCCTGGGGCTGTACAGCTCTGTCTGCTGATGTCTGCAACATTCAAATGGCTCCTACATTAAAAGGGCATCACAATTGCGTTAATCTATCTTAAACACAAGGAGAGAAATGTCTGAAGCTAACAGCACCAAAATCAAAGGGATATTGTTAATCCATGAGCTCCATGAATGCAGTGATTGCTTGCATGAATGCCTGCCCTGCAGTTCTCATCCTCAGGTACTTGCCCTGATGAGTTTCACATTATCATGCCGCATTGTACTCCCAATTACTGTACATTCAGCAGATTCTCTCTAGAGCACATGAAGGGCACCATACATCACACTTCTTATCAACTACAGAAAGTTAGAAGTGACAACAGGATCCTGCTGTTGGTTTATCATGAGTTTTCTGACACGGAGGATGCAGCAACTCCTATTTGAATGCAGTTGTCATAAATAGGCTGGCTTGCCTTTGGGCCATTCTGAGCCCTGATTTCCTGCCCAACAGCAAAACCCCTCATGTTCATGCATCTTCCTAAGAGCATATTTCACAGCCAATGTGCCCAAGGGCCATAGCTGAAGAAATCTGAGAGCACCCTTCTGAGAAGAGGAAGGTTACAAAAAACAGCAAGAAAAAAAAAACCTCTTACCTGTTTGTAACAAGCCAGCCCCACTGTCTTTGACTCCAAAGTGCTGCTGGATGTCTAGTAACACACCTACAAGGAAAACAGAAAAAAGAACCTCAGTGCCTTTGAAAAGCATACAACTTCTGTGAAGCACGAGCAAAGCTTCAAAGTCCAGTAGTTTGGACAAAAAATATCTAAAGTTTGCACATTGGCTTCTTTTCTATCCATATATACTCAATAATTGTGGGCTACTACAATAAAAGCAGATACAGCACCATGCAAAGAGTTTAGGAATTAAATCGTGGTGCATAAGCAACTGGTCTTCCTTTTCTACTTAAGTTCTCTTTTGGTTTGTTTTCTGCAGAATCCAGATTCCTTCCCTTCTTTTAAAGATCTACAGAGAAACTGATTCTGTGCTTGAAGTGCTCCAGATGGTTCCACAAGACAAACTGAATCCAAGACAGGTTTTAACACATCTCTGTTGGGTGGAGATATGACACAGCGATAGGAGCAATGATAGAAGTTTCACATTTAGGTAGTTCTAGGGGGGTTCTCATTTCCAAAACAAATTGTAGAAAATACAAATTGTAGAAAAAACAAAATGTAGAAAATACATTTAAATAGCTTAGTAAAGGTGGGTGAGTGACCAAATGTCGCTTTTAGTTTAAAGTAACTACCAGCAGAACTCAAACAAATCTTCCCTCTTCCCTGAACTCCTAATATATAAATTGGCATAAGCAAAATTAGCAGGTTTTGTAATATTTACATGTTCAGCTAGATTTAGCATTGGGGTATCAAATACATTCATCCACATAATGTCATTTAGGCCATTGTTTTCCTCAAAACACCAGAACCCCCCATTCTCCAGCTCTACTGAGCATCTATAAAAGTTCACCTCCAGTTCAAAGCCGGATCTGAGGTTTTTCCCATAGTGATTCTTCTCATCACTGCAAGCCACAGGGATCAACTAAGCAGCAACCTGAACTCATGCACCATAAATATCTTAGCTTTCAGGTCTGCTAGGATCACATTAAATGACAAACTCAAAGGGATACAAGACCTCGAGATAACTATTCCCAGAAGACACCTGGGAAAATGCCAAGAAAACAGATGTAAACTAAAAGTACTAAAGATAAAAAGGATACAGAGAAAGAAGGAAAAGCAAGAAAGCTCATTTGTCCTGATTATACTGCTTATACATCACCATTTATGCAAGGCAGCATTCAGGTCAGCTTTAGATTACCAGTGTCTGCCCAGGAACATTAGTTCAACCTCCTACAACAGTCCCCAGAAGGCTCTGGGTGGGGAAGGGTGTGAGTCTTACCAATGTGTGCCAATACCTGACAGGAAGGGGGTAAAGAAGACAGAGGTGCCCAGAGGACTGGTGCTCAGTGAAAAAGAAGCAAAGGGCACAAAATGAAATACACAGCAGCTGTACCACACTCCAGAGAGGATGGCAGCTGATGAAAAACCATACTCTGAAGTTGGTGCAGAGACTACCTTGATGTTGGTTTCATGGTAGAAACCTTTGCTAAAGTGAGCACTAAGCAGGATTCAGACCTTCTGAACCACCAGGTGCTCAAGTGGCATGAGCAAGCCAAGGGCAGAACCTCGCCTATGTAAGAAGCAAAATGGCACAATCAACTGTCCTACCCCAGGATATCAAAAGGGACTGATTTGGTGATGGGAAAAGGGAGATTAAGAGCTGTAGCCCTGCCTTACTAAAGCTGTCAGAGGAGGGAGATGCTCTGAGCAGCACGACTGGATCAGATCACCTCCACAGGTCTCTTCCAGTCCCGACTACACTGGGATTCTGTGCTCCTCATCCCATGATACATACACACCCAGAGCTCCCTCCACCACCCTGAAAGGTGCCTGCCCTGCCTACAGCAGCATATTCCCAGCCATGCCAGCATGTCAGAGATGCAGTAAAGCACCAAAGTTATGAGGAGCAAGAGCCTGGGATGGGATGGAAAACATAGCCTCAGAAAGAAGATGTTTTGGGGGGGATTTGCATCAGAAACCAGAACAGCAAGCGAAGGAATTATAATAGTGCTACACAGTAAAGCAGAGGAGGTCTTCCACCTCATTACAAAGAAATTATCCATGCAGTGACCACGGCTTTACAGTTCTATAGTGCTTTTTCCACCAGGGATCATAATGTGTTTTACAAGCTTGAACTACTGTAGCCACAAACGAAATAACATTTAGGACACTGAAGTGCAGCCACCTTGGATTAAGCCTCCAACTTTATTCTGGTGATGGAGAGGGAAGTGGGTTTTGTGGATAGTCGAGGCAACAGGACAATACAGAACCACAATTACAAGTCCTGTGTGAGCCTGGAAGCAGGTCTCAGATGATTAAGGGAGATCTAGGGAGATCTGCATGTCTAATTGGCACAGCTTTCCTACTCCAAGCCTCTTTGGTCTACAGGTGTTTTGATACAGGATTTAGAGCATTAAATTAGAGGCAGCAGCAAGCAGCTGATGCAACACATCTCTGAAGTGATAGGAGTTTCTCTCTCCTGTGGCAGTTTTCCTGCTCAGCATGCTCACAGGGGAACACACTCCTGCACTCTTATATTTGCTCAGCTTTGTTTCCACCTCACCGTAGCAATGACTCAGCCCAAACTTCAATAAGATTTAAGGATACAATTAAGCAATGATAGACTAGGGGAGAGAATACAGGGAAATGATAGAGCTTTTGACTTTCCCTTCTGCTTGTAGATGATGGGAAGGCAGAAAGAGCTGGAGCCAGGCTCCAGACAATGATCATGCTGCTTGCACAGATGTGCTCCCAGGTGTCTCACAAAACTGATGCAACCCAAGAAAGAGAAGCCATCACATGTGGCTGACAAGATGTTCCTTGGATTAAAGCTCATACCTGCATTCCAGGAGGATCTCAAAATAGCTATGAGCAACTAATAGGCACCACTGCTCCCAAGACAGCCTGGTAGCCATTTGGGATGTGTTCACGACTACATGGCACTCCTTAGTGCTATCACCTATTATTTCTTAGGCACATCTGGCATTTTCAGGACTGAATAAACACACAGGAAACACGGTGCCAACCTTCCAAGGTATCTTCCCAGCTGAACTAGACAATGCTAATGCTAATGCAGAGCTTGAGATGAAACACAGGCAGCACCTAGCCAGGAGTGCTGATCAAGATGGGCACGGAGACAGGGCTTACTGGGAAACCCAGACAGAGGAATGACTGGTTACTTCAGTCAACCCAGACAGAAGAATGACTACTTACTTCAGCCCTATCTAGGTTACTTTACTAGGCTGGCCACACTAGTGTCTAAGGACCTGACAAAGCCACCAAGGCAGTTATAGGATTTTTGAGGGCACTGGGCACAAAGAGTACTTTTAAGAGCAATTTGGAGGACAAAAGGTCTTTGGGTGTGGAGTGTTAGATAGGGAAGGAATGTCAAGTAAATGGGGATGAGGAGTGTAGCTGACCTCATCCACTCACAGTGTCAGAGGGTTTCTAGGATTTAGTGCAGGATCCAGAACACTGTTGCCAGTTTTCATTGCCATTTCACAAACAGTGAATATAAAAGACCTGATTCTGAGGCTTTTAGAATGCAGCTCCACATTTAATAGCCAAAGTTAACTGTGATTTAGGGGAAATTTGGGATTTGGGGAATTTTCCTGGAAGTGTGTTTTTCAGGCTTCAAACAGGAACGTAGGTGCTTGCCTAGGTGGACTCTGTGTTTCTGACCAGAGCTATAACAAAACAACAGCTACGGGACTGAAAGGTCATCTGATATGGGGTAAAAAGATGCTCTAAACAGAAGGTCATCTTAGTACAGGTGTTTCTTGTGTTAGCCATAATTTACAGAACTACACAGCAGATCTAGTGTGCAAAATGCCTTGGTTATCTTTCATATTTAAATGACATGGGCTTTTCGTCTATAAGTGTATATGAGTAAAGAGTCACCATGGTATGAAAGAGTGTTCAGAAACTAAGCCACAATGAAATCACTATTTCAAAGCAAGAAGACATTAGAGCTTCTCTGAGAGAGCCCCATTTTCCACTCAGCAAAACATCATGATTTGATTTCAAATATAAGGTTACCCTGTGCACAGGGTGCAAAGCTACACAATCAAAGCCACAAGTTTCCAGCCTTGCATCACTAATGCCAGGGCACATTCATTAAATGCGGCAACATTAC
>JBCJKH010050547.1:0-19000 GCA_039877255.1 Loriculus beryllinus | reverse complement strand
TTACTGCCTAACAGAACTACTTACTTAAAGAGCCCATGCATTTTTAATGGTACCCTTTAATGGGAAAAAATTATGGTGCTTGGAAAGAACCAGCACACAACCTTCTACATGCTGTAGGCTGGGCACTGACTGCAATTATGGCTGCCCCCAGCACCTTCTCCACTGCTCCACTGCAGCCCTGGATATTTGCACCTCTCTTTGGGGAATCCTCAAAGGAGATGGAGGACAACCCAGACTCACACTCTTTGCTCCCAAAGAGCCAGAGCAAACTTTGTGGGAGGTTGGAACTAGATGATCTTAAGGTCCTTTCCAACCCTTACTATTCTATGATCTCTTTTCCCTCTGTTACCTGCTGCTACCTCCTTTGGTTCCTTATCTAGGAATTTCCTTCCCAGGCTATGCTCCCTGTTTCTTCCAGGACCAGCTCCCTCAGGTGGAGGTAACTACCAGGGGTAACCAACCCCTGACCTCCTAGCTGCTGAAGGCACAAGCCACCTTTCTACCACCAGGCTCTTCCTCATGCCCGCAGGCATATTCAACCTGCTTCAAATAATGCATTAAGGAGGCAGAGGAGTGGTGCACACACCTGTCTGTTCAGAGCCATGTGAAAAAATTAGGTGGATAGAAGTTTATTCTGAGGTCTCTGTGATTGTATCTGCGCTGCAACCCCAAGGTGTGACTGCAGTTCACACACAGCTCCATGAGCTTCAAACGAGCTGGCTTCAGCTCAGCCACCCACTGGCTCTTAAACATCAACTTCACAGTTTGGACCTTATTTAAATACTCAGCTGCAGAAAACCACCATGGTAGCTCTGCTGATATTTTTACCTCCAGATAAATTCCTACTGATACCAGAACTAGCAAGACTAGAACTGAAACACGGTATTACCTTCCCTGGATTGCCATGAAAGCATTCCCTGTCTTCTATGCAAAAAGAAGCAGGCCTGCTCTTAAAACTATTAATAAATCAGTGGTGATATCTTGCTCGAAAACATTGACAAGAGCTTCCTTGGGACGTAGACATTGACTTCTCTTCTGCAAAACTGATTTTCACTGTTGCATGACATGACAACGTGCACTGGTGAAATAGCCTTTGGTTTTGAAATAGTGTTGCAGGAGTAAAACGAAAAGCAAAACCAAACCAGCAACTGGATAAATCAAAACAAGGCTTTCCTAAGATCCCTCACCCTGGCACGCAAGAAACTCGTGACCTAGAAAACACTGAAAAGAAACTGCCAACATCCACGGTGGCATGTTTGGAAAGAGGTTTCCTTGAGTAAAGCAAAGGGAGAAGTGCAGCCCAACTGGTCAACCCAAAGATGAGACTGAGCCAGGGTCTTGGTGCCCAGCACTGCAGCCATTTGCAGGCCATGAAACAGCTACTGACAACACCCAGAGCAGGCAAGTGTGAGTTCAAAGCCTTCACAGCAACCCAGAGCCTCTCACTACCTGCACACACAGAAAGGTGATGGGGTGCAGGCTCGCCTCAGCAGGCTGTGTTTGAAAGGCAGAGCCAACCCATAAGGGCACGCATAGTAGCTCCGACACAAGAGGACTTGTGGCTTTCACTGGGGTAAGTAGGTATGTACCTATGTACCTATGCTTGGAAATGACAGAAAACCTTCTGTCTGCTTTGTACTGACATTCCTATTTGGAATCAAACCCAGTGTTACCCTCAGAGGCGGGCACCACCTCTCACACCCACTTTCTCCATTCAATGGTTTTATCATTATTATATTATCATGGGGATGTATCTGAGCTGTTCAGTCATTCCCAACGGCTCTTGGCTTACCTGCATGGCAAGTTATTATGCATTAGGAAAAGAAAAATAAGGAATGCAATTAACCGATGGCTTGGAGAAGAAAAAAGATTAAAACCCAACTTCTCTCTCTCTGGCAGGGGCTGGGTAGTAATAAATGATGGTTCCTGTAACATAGCTCAAGCTCCACTGTAATGTTGTATGCAAAATCTTAGCACAAACTGCCTGCAAGAGTGGGAGGAGGTGAAAAATGTTCATCAGGTGTAGAATCAATTAACACAAGGCATCATTAGCACAGGGTCAGGGCGTCTGGGGAAGGCAGCACAGGACAGCGAGTCCTGCTCGGATTCAAAACACAATCAAAACAAACAGGAATGTGAATGCAGCCATGGCTGCCAAATGCTGGTGCCTCACTGGCAAAACCACACCCTCATCAAATCCTTCATCTCCGTAATTACAGTGTGGGCCTGTTCCCAGGCCTATGGCTGGGAAGAAAGCCCTTGTCAAATGGGGAACATGGAATACTGGGCCAACAGGAGCCCAACAGCTTAAATAAATTCTCAAACATGGATGGTTTTCCATTTACGATCCAATGCAATCAGCTCTCACCAGTAAAACTGCAAAGTGCCATGGGACAAATCTGGAACAAAGCTCATAGGGTCACCCTGGTCTCCTTCCAGCCCCACCATACAGCTCCCTACACCGAGATCCCTGATTTCCCCCTGACTCATCTCACACTGAGATTCCAGTTTTGGCCTATTCTCATCAGCCTGCCAATTCCCACAGGCTGAGGGAAGACTTCAGTTAAATGACGTGATTTAGCTAAAAGCACATGCTGAAATGAATTGGCACCTAGACCTGAACTTAAAAACATTTATTCATGGAGACTTGGAAGGATTTCTTGACGTGGAATGGTAAAACCAGAAGCTGTTACAACATTAAACAACCAACAGCAACATAAATAGCAGCTAAGGTTTGTATTAGTCATCTGAAATGACAGGAATCATTAGCAGCTTTCAGATGAAGCTGGCCAGACCTTTCTCCCACACCAGCATCCCTAGCTGAGGACCCAGTTCAGGCCCTCTTTCTAGTTTAACTTGCACAAACCCAGGCACACTTTGCGATGCAATACCTCTGCTCTAATCCAACTGAAACACAAAGCAAAAGGCTGCTCCTGTGATGGTTGAGATCTAATCAGCAGCATTAACAGATGTTCAGATCCAAGAGGAGAGCCTCGAAAACAAAGAACATTATTATTTCACTCATTCAAATCTTACAAAATTCAAAGATCCCCATTCAACCCACCCTTACACATGCTACAGCAGAAAGAAGTGGGCCTGCCACCAAAGCTCTGGTTGTCTTCTGGCTTTCTAATCTATCCAGAAGACTAACAAGTTTCATGCAACGAAAAATACCTCAGAGACTTTGTATACGAACTAATTAAAATAAATAAAACCAGCATAGATAATGATAGAGCAAATCAAGTGCACATGAGTTCAGCCAGTGACTCACCACTCCCTTGTTTTCCTTATTGGAAAACTCGGCGTATCACTGTACCGGAGTGACAATGAGTCAGGAAACTGGCATGAGCCACAAACTGCAAGGAAATTAAAACAAGTATCTACAAAATCTCTTTGGGGAGAGATTTGGGAGATTTTTGCTGGCTTGGTACAGATGTGGCAGTGGCCTTCACTGGAAAAGAGTCACAAGTTCTCCTCCGCACAATACAGAGCAAGGCTCTTGCTCTCAAGGAGCAATTTGATGCCTTTACTTTTATATCGTCTTACTTATATTTTCATCACACACATTCAAAACACACTATCATACCTTACTGAATGCTTGATATCACCTTTTCTAGTAAATAGGTGGATATTACTTGCCTTAGAACCAACCAAAGTACATGCAAATATTTTGATAGCACTAAACTGAGCACTAATGGCACGAGTGACATGACAATAACAGTTCCTAAATTAACTCCCTGTCAGCACAACCTCTGGCTGGTCACTTTGTTGCCTGCCAAAACCACACAGATCATGAGAACCTTCTGACACAGATTTTAGGGCAGCTTGTGATCACAAAGCCCAGCAAAAACCCTGTGGCATCAGCTGTACCTTCTCCACACAAGCAGCTGTGTCACTGGAGATGCCAACAGATCACACTTCACTGCAGTAAGACTCAATCCCTGATGTCAAACTAGAAGAATTCTTTAGAGAGAAATAAATCACCACAGATTTCAAGGTTGTGAAGCTAAGGCAAGAAAGCCTCTATGTTTTCTAGTGTCACAGGCTCCAGTGAGTGAGGATTTCTTGCCTCTTTTATAGCCACACACAACTTTTGTGACACAGAAGATGCAAGTGAACAAATGGGGTGATCAGTGACTGACGACTTACAGCACATGACAGCTAATTTCTCCAGTTAAGAAGATTCCTATCAAATCTGCAGAAATACGCACTCAGATTGGACATAACTTCCAAGTGACTGCATCTCATCTCTCATTTACAATTTGCTTCTGCTTAGCAATGCCTTGAAGCTATTTCAGAACATCCCAAGCCGTCGAGGGCACACTGGCATATTTCTATGTAATGTAAGGAGCTTTCTAACCTTTTTTACTATAAGGAATGTTTTATAAATGCAGGAGTGATGCAGATACAGAGGTGCACTGTTCAGAACTGCCCTGTTTCTCAGTCAAAGCATGACACATCTACTGGCATGGTCCTGGGCTAAGGAAGATTTCTGGTGATCAACTTCATGCCAGCACAGGAGTAAAGGAGCACATCTCTGCAATGTTAGTTCATGTCCACTACACAAATCTCCCTCTGCATCCCAGGTCTGGATAGAATCGGGAGGCTTTAAGTGCAAAAGCAGGAAAAGCTGGAATTGCCTATAGCATTATCCTCCACAGCAAAAGCTGACCCCAGCTGACCAAGGGATATCCCAGACCACATGGCATCATGCTGAGCATATAAAGTAAGAGGAAGAAGAGGGAAGGGGGGCATGTCTGGAGTGAGGGCATTTGTCTTCCCTAGTCACCATTACACATGATGGAGGCTGTGCTGAGGATGGCTGAACCTGAACTGCCTGACCATGAGAAACGCTGAAAGAATTCCTTGTTCTGCTTTGCTTGTGCAGGGCTTTTGCTTTACCTATTAAACTGTCTTTATCTCAACCCATGAGTTTCCTCACTTTTCCGATTCTCTCCCTGTGCCACCAGAGGGGATTGAGTGAACAAGCGGCCGCATGGAGCTTTGTTGCTGGCTGGAGTTAAACCATGACAGAGCCAAAAAGCTTTTGACTGCAGATACAAACACCTACTCTAAGTTTAGTAATCCCAGAATGGCCTTTACTATTAAATATATGCTTTAAACATCCCTCAGACACTGCTGCTGAACATGGCAAGTAGGTTTATGAGTCTGTCATCCTGCATAAAAAGGAGGATAAAACTACTCCAAGGCCACTCTTTCGTCCCTTTCATCCCCATTTGATCTGTTCTCTCTAGAACAGCATAACCAGGATTTCCTGGGTCTCCTTACCCACCTGATGATTCAGAAGGCATCATGATCCATACAGCAGCTTCTCATACCAATAAATATACCCTTCCTCCTTCCTTCTCCCCATTCTTGTATTCACTTGGGGAAGTCTCCCATCACAAGGGCACTGACCTACACAAGACTCCTACCATACACACAATGTAAATAAACCAAAAGGTTCTGTTTAGAGGAGCTGTTTTCACACCCTCACACGACCCGTGAGAAACATTTTTCCTGCAGATGAGGCTTGTGTCTCCACACTGCCAGCGTTGGCTCCTGGAATCCTCTTGTGCTTTCTTCCATAACTACGTAGAGCATCCACTGCGATCCTCTGATTGCAGGCATTTTTCGCTCTGTGTATGAGTGGAAATGCCCTTCTGTCATTGCCCACACCAATATCTCCCACTAACAAAGCAACACAACACTCCTCCTCTGTGCATGTGCATACATAACGTGTGTGTGCATGTACCTGCCACAGGAATGCATGAAGCATTTCTATTTTATTCTAGGTCCTGGTCAATTTGTGCTAGGAAGTGATTGACATTAGTGCCCAACTGTCAATGACTGCATCAGTTACTCTGAGCAACATGTCTTTAAATGAATCTAGATGGCAAGGGAAGTGGCTTTGTACAATTACTGTAGCGAGGCACACAGGTACTCAAAGATCTGTGTGGAGCACAAAACCTTGTGAAGGAAACCAGGGCTTACCCACAGCACCATTAGGGAAAAGAGAAAAGAAACCAGCTTTGAGGTTATCAGAGGAGATATTTAAATGCATCAGTCTAGCTTCTTAAATATGACCTATTAAAGAATTTACCATATTCTACAATAGCTCCATGACTGATACAGCAGTGAAATCTGTGTATAAAAGCCCATACCTGCGTCAGGGTGTGTGCTTAGATGAGAAGACAGTGCACTAAAACAAGCATGACACCTAGGGCTTCTCTGTAACTGGAAGGGGTCATTGGTGTAGCTATGTGACTACAGTGATACCAGGAAATACTTACAGCACAAACAGGGCTTGCCCTGTTTTATTTATAGACTGTTTTATCCAGTGTGAGTTGTAGCAATTTCTGAAGCTAAAACACCCTTCACAGCAATGTTTTGGGGTTTTGCCTAGCTCATTGCCATAGGAGATTTACGACAAGGGCTATGGTAACAGAACAGCGATGCATACTCCTAAGCAACACAGGAAAACTTGAATTCAACCCAAGTTTGAGAGCCAGGACTGCTCTGTTCCTAATCCTGACACTAGATCACTATTTAACCTTCTGTAGGTTATATGATGCAGAATTTCAGAGTCTGCATTAACCTAATGAAGATAATAACAATAATCATGTGTCACAGATACAGCAGGGCTTGGTTATTATGTTCTTGTGAAGTGCGAAGAAGAGCCCTAGATGAAAGGGAAATTAGGAGAAGGAAGATTAATTATAAGACGTGTGCATCCCAAATAAAAAACAGACAGGAACGTTTCTGTTGTTGCTATTACTAGGAGAGAGAGTCTCTCTGATTTAGGCCAGCTTTTATTTCTGTGTTGGTAAAGCAAACCCATGTAAACCACTTTCCATGTTCAAACTTTATTTGTAGATTGTGGGTAGGTGATAAAGGCTGCGGAGCCTCTGATACTGCAAACGAAAAGGCCTTTGATCAATGGTCTGATTTCACAGTAACTGCTGTCTGTGAGATGACAAAGCTGACAGTCTCATCTGGCTTTTAACTGTTGCAAGGCAAAATGAAGAATCAAAAATTCATGGCCACTCTGAAGGAAAGACTAGGATTGAGGAAAAGGAAATATTTCCTGGGGATAAAGACACCATATTGAGCAAACTCACTCATGAGAAATGTTGCAATGAAATGATATTAACAAGCACTTGGGAATTTAAACAGAGTTGTGTGAACAGAACCATCTTATCTAGGAAGTACTGAGCATTTATCATTTAGGTCAGTACCATTAGCTGGTTTAAATGTGGGGAAAGTGACACAGTGAGAGACGGAGCGACACATCTGAGCTCACCTATAATTGAGCAGCACAGAAAGAGGTCCAAGTTCCCTACTTCTACCCGAAGCTTCAGCCTAGACTTCTATCCAGCCAAGCAGGCTCCCTCCTTTGCCAAAGACGAGCCCCAATTCCTCCTGCATCATGCTTGGAGTGTCAGATTCCACACTTCAACATCAGCCAGTGATATATACAGTTCTAACTAACTTCATTACACGAATTTCAGAGTGATACCAAATTCCATGAACTATCCCCTTGGGGCATTTAGTAACGAACTGCTTAAAAAAATAAATGAGTGCAGGAACTTGGGGGAAAAAAATAGTAATTGTACATCCTTTCCAGGACACAGAAACCCCTTCACCTTGCACAGAAAGCTTTGTGTCTTTCATAAAATAAGGTGGTATTGAACCCTTCATTTCTCAAGAGTCAGATTTTGATACAAGTGCTGTTACGAAGCCAACTCCGCTGTCATTTGTGATGATTAACAATGCAGTAGAAGAGAAAAAACACACAGCCTGCAATACCACTGCCTAAAAGAGGACTTTGAGGTTCCCCCTGCACTAGAAACAGTAAAAGGCTCTAATTTGTGAAGCTTCTGCTCATGGCCTTTGCATTGACTCCTTACTGACCAGTGCACCTTGGAGCCAGCTAAGCACGAGACCAAGAGTTAACCCCAGCATGTAGCTCAGAGAAGCCCACATCTTTTCCAGAGAAAAGCTTGGGAAGACCTCACACCATTCACAGCAAGTTTACACCAAAAAGTATAAATCTAACTAATGAACCCTGTTTTTCTGTGGCTTTATGTCTTGAGACAGCATTCTCCAAGCTTCTTCAGAGGTGGTGGATAGTCAAAATCTTTTGCCTCTGTGGTTTCTTTCCCATCTAATAAACATGAAGCTCCTGTTACAGGGACTCCCTCATTTCCCTGCCTCCAAGTTCCATGGAACCTCAAGAAGCACTGTACTTTGGAGAAGTCTTCCTTCTTCAAGTGTGCATTAACACAGCAAGGGGAGAGAGGAATAATGAATAAACCCGAGAGACTGATGTACAAAGTGCCCTCTGTTCAAATGAAACTGCTTCCATTGCAATTTATGGCTTCATTTACTGGAATTGCTTTAGTTCTTTTATTTTATTCCAGAGTGACTTCTCTTTTCCAGAAAAACTATGTATATTCTAGATCTGAAGCTAGCTATAATGGCTATTCCTCTCTACACAGCAGCACATCAGCAGTATTATTCCACTGTACCTATAAACTCAGGAACACATACACAAGCCTGTGCCAGTTACTACTCTCACCTCCGTTAATCAACATCTTCAGTCTTTTAGGAAGATAAAACACCACATGACTTTGGTGAAAATCAGCAACGTTTCTTGCAATGATGTTTAATAACGAGAAGTTTCTTCATGATATTTGGCCTGGTCCCCAACTCTCACTCCTTATCTCAGGATGGTTTTAGGTATGAAGTGGAAAACTGTTAAATCTTCAGAGATAATCAAGACCAGACACAGGTCTGTCCATAAGGGACTATCATGGAAATACAGGAAACAATATTTATCTTTCCCTCCCTCCTCACGCTCTACTTTTGCAGGGAGGTATCTAAACAGTTGAAGAGATGGGGTCAAAAAGAAAATGCTGAGCCACTGAACTTGTACAGAACATAAAAGGCAGAGCTTCTTTGAAGAAACAGCCTCTTGGGGTCTGTGAAGATGCTTTCTCATGGAGAAGAAAGAGAGAAGATCCATTTTGAAATTAAAAGGCAACCCAGTCCTCAATATGGACGATAATACATGTTCTTTGGTCCTGCACTTCAGTCACTGGTATTAAAGGCACTTCTTTTAGGACACGTGTCAATCCTTTTGATCATTTATTCTTGATTTAGATGTTGAGCAGAAAATAAAGCACCTCAGTTCTATGCCCTTTAGAATGCTGCATAATATAGAGGGGATGAAATTAAAAAAGCATCCAGTCTGAGGCAAACAGGAAAAAAAAAAAACCCTCAATGTTGTCTGATTATTGAAAATAACTCACAAGAGTATTGTCAAGGGCCTGTGTTGTCAGTAAATGAGGCTTCAGGAAGTACTGTAAACTCTAACACCAAAATCAGTGCTATCAGCTAAAGTGATTCTCAGATAAAAGAAACTCCCTGTCAAGCACTCTACTGTGGGGTATACATGGTGCAGGTGGAGAGCAGACTTGAGCTCTTGTATAAGTGTGCCATGCCTCAAAGCCTTTATTCCATCTGCTCATGACATTGGCTCAAATCACACTTGATTCCAAGTAACCACATGGTGTGCAAGATATTTGCTGGGAAGCTGGGCTGTAGAGCACCTGCTGCCTACTGCTTCTATCAGTCCCTCAGTGCTGAAGCAAGAGAAGTTTGCTCTGGATGTTAGTGCAGAACACACCGGTATGGCTATAGCTCACCACTGAACATGTTTTAGCATATATAGATGGTAGGTAAATCCACAAGGACCTGACAAAGTAGATGTGTGAGCTACCGTAGCACAAAGAAAGGCAAACACCAAGCTAGTGAGGGTGCTTTCAAGTCAGTCCAACAGCCAGACACGAATGCCACCCAAACACCAGCACATAGCTCCATGCAGGTCTGAACAGGCACTCCAGGTGTTCCCAGGAGGTACGCACTTCACCAAGGGAGCTGCAGCATTCCTCACCGATCTCAGTCATGGAATGGTTTTGAGATGGGGTCCCAGAAGTCATTTACTTTGTAAGACATCTCCCCCAGAAGGTATTGGGAGTGATGGAAATGAATACAAGAGAAAATTAATCTTTTCATTAATTCAGAAAGATGCAATTCATGACTCATAGCAGCTTGTATAAATAAATGGCATAGTTTAAATCTTATTTGTAATTATACTTCAAGTCAGAGACTTTCAAAGCTGCGCTGAGAATACAGCATCCAACTGTCTAATTTATTGTTATTTTAATCAGGTGCTATATGCCCAAATTCCCTTGGCAGATTATATCTCATCTTAAGTGTTTTGCTAGAGGTAATTTTCCTGTGTTCATGACAGCAGCAATGAGAAGAAAATCAAACAAAAGAGAATTCCATCTATGCTGTCCAATTTCTTCCTGTCTCTGTGGCAAGTTGAGAGAGATTTGGGCACCGCTGCAAAGGGGTACACTTGCTGTGCACTGCTGGTTCAACACTGAAGAGGAAGGACCAAATGCAAGTAGACTGGCAAAGGAAACAAACCAGTAGGCTTTCTTTACCTGCATGCATTTCTGAGGAGTATGAAAAACTGCTTTTGGTGCTCCTGCTCACTGTACTACCCACCTGCTCATCACATTACAATAACTAACGAGGAACAAAAGCTCAGAAGCAGATCACCTTGAAAGTCCTGTTCATACTCCGTCAGGCTCCTGCAGGCCACAGCCACAGCCTTAAATTTCATAAGGAACAAAAATGTATAGAAAATCAAGAGTTACTCAGGAGAAAAAGCATCTGCGCTAATGCATGGGTAAGTCTGGAACTTCAATCTGCCCAGGGAATGAGGCTTACCAACACCTTGCTTGAAATCCCCCATCATGCTTGGAAGAACTTGCTAACCCTCAAAGAAACGGATGCAATGTGGAGGAAATGTCACTGCTGGTTGTTCTTCAAGTCCCAGAACAAAACTGCTGAGAAGTGCCTATCACGTACCTACTGCTTTTTACTACCTATCGCAGTGCTGCAGCATCGCATGAAATCCCAGTCATGGAACAAATACATGGAAAATGAGCAGCCTCCCAGTATATATCCCTGTTAATGGCCACAAGGATCATAGTCACCCATTCACAACAGAGGTTGAGCTGGAAAAGAGTTACCACCTGTCCTTTTGTCAAGACACTGTTTTAACCAGAGAGATCTCCACACAGAAGTACAATCAAATCCTGAAGTGCTGTATTTATTATAACTGTAAGATATAAATACATATTCAGAACGAAATGTTCCCTAAATCATTTTAACTCTTTTTCTCTGCTGGTAGAACATCTGGACTGCACTTCCCTCAATTAAGAAACTTGCCTTTCAATGTCACCTCAAATCTCCATGCAGTATCCTTTGATTTTAGTCTCGTCTCCTGCTCATTTTGCTCCCATCTTGTGATGGAGCAGACACAGAGGAATCAGAGCTGCTCCATGCACACTAAAACTGAACCCAAATACAGCAGGTTTTCCTTCTGTGCTCAGAAACATGACCAGCAGTTCGACTTTTATGTGACCATTACTTAAAAAGGCACACATAACCCTAACCAATCTTGAACTGACTTCAAACCTCTTTCTTTACTTGGCTGCATTCCTACCAAGTGTATGCTACAGGTAAGAAAATACAGCTTGATTTCTGCAATGGCACAGACTAAGAGAAGTCTCTTGCAATCATTTTTAAATGACCTGTAATTTCAGAGAACAGCAATGATTCATCTCCTTGTATGTGAGGTCATGAACTGCTGTTCCCCATCTTCTGATGCTCTAAGGACCCAGAGGAGGACTGCAGAGACTCAGACGTTAGAAGATGTAAGTGTTAGAAATGGCAAAGACATTTGTCAAATGCAAATATGCTCCATCCTACTCCTACCTTCTTTTTAGCATAATTTCCTCATTTTATATTGCATTAATGCCACTTTTCGGGGCTGAGGAGAAAATTCACCTCAGGCAAACCACCCTAGGACACTGCAAAAAGAAAAGACTGCATAAACCATCTACAGACATAAGGATCCTGCTGTGTGCTAGAGGCATAATACATCTCCATTCAGCTAAATTGTGCAATAGAGAAGTGGAGAAAAACTGCAGAAACTGCTTTGAAAACAAAAACAAACCCGTTTTCCTGGAGCCATCAGCAGGTCTGCTTGTCAGATCAGCTGCCTTGTTTTGTGTGTGCACCATTCAGATGTAAAGAAATTCTTGAAGCAAATTGCTAGCACTGCTACTTACACCCTTCACATACGCAGCTGGAGTGAGATTTCTGCTGTGGTGGAGCAACAGCTTCAACAAAACAGTTTAAACCTAATGGCAAGAGCTACTTAAACACATGTGCAAAAGATTTCTTCATTCCCTGCTACGTGGACTGTAGAATTTTGACATTCTTTTTACAGCAAGTTTTAGGGAAATGGGCTAATTCAGGGTAAAGATTACGAACTTGACAGTAGAACTGAAGGAAGGAGGTTAACAAAGGTAGATGGAGTCACAAGAACCTTCCCCACTTCAGTAAGGAAAGCAGAAGCTCCACAGAAGGCAAATCTTGGAGCCACCAGCAGACATCTGTCATGTTTTAGGCTCCCACCTGACAACAGCACACACACGGCCTCATGCTTTTTGAGGAAGCACTTCCAGAATCAGTGCTAACTTCTGAACAAGTAGGATTTAAGAACTGCCATCTCCTGGTTGTTTATCCTTGTGATACTTGGCACTCTCCTTAAAACAGCTGTTGCTGCAGTTACTGAATCCTTTAACCTTCTGGTTGTGCAGAAAATCCCCAAAACATTCAAAGATCCAGGCTCCAAACCCAGAATACAAGTCAATCACACACAAAAACCAACCCATATTTCTAAGTTTTATGGCAAATGTGAAAGGCCCCACTTGTTATGGTGGCAATTACACACAGCAGGGTGAAAGTTTCCATCACCCACCACCAGCACCCTCTGATTTAGTTTCTGCAAACAGAACAATGATGATTCTTCCTACAAAAAGCTTGCTCAGACAAAAGATAACAAGGACACATAAGGACAATGCAAGAAAACAACACGTCCCTCTGACAGGTATCCTCAGAGGACAAGATGGAAACGCCTCAAGTTGTAGCAGGGAAGATTTAGATTGGATGTTAGGAAAAATGTCTTGACAAAAGGGTTGTCAAGCATTGGAACAGGCTGCCCAGGACAGTGCTGGAGTCACCATCCTTAAAGCGATTCAACAGATGTGTAGATGTGGTGCTGAGGGACACGGTTTAGTGGTAGCCTTGGCAGTGCCAGGGTAACAGTTGAACTCAGTGATTTTAATGGTGTTTTCCAACCTAAACAATGTGATGACTCTATCCTGACCAGCTCAACACCCTCTTTTTCATGTAGCTTCTATGAAACAAACCCTACACCTGTAAAGCTAGGAATAACTAAAATCCTTTGCCTGTTGCTTTGCTACCAAAATACTACTATGGCCACCTGGCCTTGTAAAGGACAAATTACATGGCTGTGGTTCTACCCCCATGAGAATTTAATTGCTGTATCTTTCTTATCTGATCAGCAGTGTCCCAGTTCTTTGCTTATCAGCTGCTGATTCCCACCTCCCTGCCCTGCCCCAGTTACTGCTGCTCCCCAAGTCACCTGCCAAAGCAACCACTTGTGTGGCCATGGCCACAATTAGAGGGGAGCAAAAGCACCTACAAATGAAAGAGGAGGAAAAAGGGAATGGGATTTTCCTTCACTTTCCCCTCCCTGCAGAAAACAAGGACTAATTTCCCTTATAAGATGAAATTAACAACGCTAATATCTACAAATAGCCAGCTAAGCCTTCAGAAATGACCAAACCCATTATTTCAGCAGCAGCATGTCCTAATTCTCACCTCCACTGCTCCACATAGATTTAGACTAGCTCTAGAGCCTCCTAAAGTGCTTTGAGTTGCATCTATTTCCTCTTTGAGTCCTTCATACTGAGACACTGAATTACATCATCAATTTCCACAAAGCAGAGGTATTTAAATGCTGTCATCATGGTTTTACTTAAAGACCCTTTCCTTCTTTACCCCTTTCACACAGTTCACTCTCAGCACCACACAGGGAAAGCTTCATGCTTTAACACACACTAATATCAGCTGCAAACAAGAGGTGCGAAAGGGAATGAGGTATGCAAGTGAACTCATTCACAAATGAACTGCCTCTTCATTTGCAGGAGCAGGTTGCTTTGCCACACTGGAAAGGCCTTTCCAAACAGGAGGCAGCGAGGGAAGCATCAGTGTTGTTCCAGCAGCTTGAAAACAACTGGAGTGGGTAAATGAAGATACTTTTGTTTCTAGGTTGGATGGGGCTTGGAGCAACCTGGTCTAGTGGAAGGTGATGGAACTGGGTGAGCTTTAAGGTCCCTTCCAACCCAAACCATTCTGTGATTCTATGAGAAGCCGTTTCAGGATTGGCCTCTTCTAGCTGATGTCTGCCTTGAGTCTGGAAACAGAACAACAGCATCATCCCCAACATTATGATAGTAACAATGAACAACTAACCTACAGACCCCTGAGAGTACTGGTCATTTGCGAGGAGTTCTTACATGCTGGACAATCCTGCTGTGCAAGGTGGGAAAGCAGAGCTAGAGAGGAGCACACAGCACATCTGCATGGTGGTCACAGGGTGGAACATGGGCTGTCTGTGTTTCATCACATGTTCCTGCTGAAGTCCCCTTACACAATGGAGAGTCCTCCCTGTCTTACTTTCTCTCTGCCATCCTGCTTCCAGCACCACTCACATGGATGTAGCAGGGTTAAAGAGCACAGGGACTCCTGCAACAGGATGCGCTCTTGTGGACCTTGGGACTCTGCAGTGATAGGAACAGCAATACTTCAGGGCACTTTCCAAAACCTGGCTTGAGCTCTCTAGTCCTCCTTCCATTTAGCCTTTCTAACACAGGAAAATAAAGTAGTAAAATCTTTATCTCAGTTGTACAGTATAAACAATCTGCAACTGCCCTGTATTCTCACTAACATGAAGATACTTCAGCCAGGCTATTTTCTATGTAAGCTCCACATTATTCGACTTTGATTAAGATATGAATATCATTTCCTTCCTGAAACTTTTCAACCCAAAATAAACATTCCTCCTTCACAATCCAACATTTTTCCACAAAGCCACTACTAACATTTCACAGCACATTTCAAAAATAAATGCCTGCAGCCTATCAAGTAAAGCTTTTAGCTTAAATTACACACTCTTAGAATCACAGAAACATAGAATAGTTAGGGTTGGAAAGGACCTTAAGATCATCCAGTTCCAACCCCCCTGCCATAAGCCTCTTCTTTCATAAAATTACAGAATGTGGTTTTGCCTTCTTGCTGTAACAGGGACTGCACAGAAGTGCACTGCAGTACTGCTGCACAGCATCTGCAGCCTGCAAACTGCTTAGGCCCAGTCTTCTGCTTCATATTAAACAACACAGAACCCCATTAATTTGATCAGAAGCAGAGATAACAATATTGGGTCAGCCTTACTTGTTGAGGGCTGCCAATGGAAGGGTGATCCTATCATACACAGGGAAAAGCCAGTGGAAGAACAGGTACACATAGGTATGGCAAAGGTGATCCATAAGCAGAGAGCTCCAGTCCTCCAACAGTGTTGTTACTTGTCTGCACAGAACACAGCACGAGTGCCCTTAACTGCAATTCCTAACTGCAAATGGAAACAATACATCATTATTCAAGTTAGATATAAGGCAGAAGTTCTTCCCTGTGAGGGTGATGAAGCCCTGGTACAGGCTGCCCAGAGAAGTGGTAAATGCCACATCCCTGGCAGAGTTCAAGGCCAGGTTGGACAGGGCTTGGAGCAACCTGGCACAATGGAAGGTGTCTCTGCCCATGGCAGGGGTTGGAACTGGATGAGCTTTAAGGCCTCTTCCAACCTAAACCATTCTATGATTGGTGTATAATGAAAAAATCTTCTAGAGGCGTTTAAGAAGCACCCATGACTACTTTAGTAAACTCCATTATGTTTTAGAGCTGAGCAGAAAAGTATAAAGATCTGGAGCTTTAAACATCTTTGTACTTCAAGACCGACCTCCATCCACTGGTTACATCATAAGCCCTTGAAAATCTGAATAGTTCAGTTAATTGCATTTACTTGTCATGTCCTCTTACTTGAGAAATGCATCTAAGGCTGTGTGCATAGAAACAGTTATAACAACAACAGGGGATACCCAGAGGATAAAACTGATGTAAAAAGCAAACAACAAAGAATAAGGTTTAATTTCTCAGGGGTCCTAAAACAAAACAAGCCCACCAAAACAGCACCATGATGAAAAACAGATGAAAGTGCAACTCGGATCCATCTCTCCTTTCATCTCAGCATTTCAAGTTTTCAGACTTTATAATAAATGATGTTCTTTCAGTTTATGAAATGACATAATTAAACATATGGCCTAAAATGAGAGACTGGGTGCTATCTGAAACGCTGAGCGTGTAGCTTTGATTTCAACCCAGCCAAAGGCTCACAGCAATATCTGACCCTTCCACCAGCTGACAGGACTTCAAGAACAGAGCAAGTTATTTGGGAGATTCTTGGACTTCGCATGGCAAACAGAATTCTTCCTGCAGCAGCTCTTGATCTCACATTTTGAGGTGTCCTAGAAGAGCTTCTGGTTCTCCAGCCTGGTTCCCCTCTGAACAGTTACATTGCTGCTGGACAACACATACTTCTCTGCACAGCGAGCACACAATCCAGGCACCTTCCTCGCACACCCAGGAGGCAGCTCTGCATCCCAGCACCCTGCTCCCCACCTCTGCATCCCAGCACCCTGCTCCCCACCTCTGCCTCATCAATGCTCTCTGTCATAGCACAGCAAACCTCTGCTCCATCCTCCCTGAGGGGCAAATGCCTCCACCAAGGCTCAACAGAAAAAGACCATGCTGAGGAGTTTAAAACATTCAGAATTCCAGCTCAGAAACAGAGAGCTGACAGTGGCCAACATTTCTAAGAGCAAAATTACAGCATGTGGGAATTACAGATCTGCAGAGAAACCAGCAATCTGTGAGGAATTCAAGTCACCAGGAGCGACAAATGAGGACCACAATGCTAACAGAATTAGACACAGTCTCCTTTTAACCTTAGCTCTATTTTTAAGGGGGTTTCATTAAAAAAAAAAAAAAGAAAAAAAAAGAAGTTTTGTATTTGTTTTGTTGTTAAAGTTTCCATGAAACCAGGCTGAGAGCAACTGTGTAGGAATGAAGTTTCTCCATAATTTACTCTCATTACCTTAGGATGCGTGAAATGAGGCCCATCCCTGTACAAGGAGGTTTCTCTTTCAGCTGTTGAATAGTGACAGTGACCCAGCAAAGAGAAAACTCAGTAGCTACATCAGAATATCCATACCCTTTGCAAATAGGCCCCTTGACTGGAGCCTGTCTACTGTGGGCTTCGGTGTTTTTTGAGGTTCCCTTGCATTCTTCCGTCTTCTCCCCAGCTGGGGAGACAGCTAGAGTGAATAGGCAGCTCTCTCCCAGTGTGACTCCTGCTCATCTGCATGTCAATAGGCTGAACTATGGAAACACAAACAAGAACCTAGCCAATTCCCACCCCCCTCCAATCAATAACAGTAAAGTCACACAACAGCATCTTTAAAGCCATTCCTCTTCCATTTGATAATTACTCTAAGGATCCATCTAAGCATGGCCTCTCAGCCCCAGTCCCCAAAGGAGAAATCAAAACCTGAAGGAGGAGGAGGAAACAGCTCATCTTCTGAATACAATGTTCTGAAATGTGAGGTGAACATTCCTCACCAAAGCAAGATGCATGATCCCACCCAAGCGCAAAGAATGGGTTCATATTTCATATATTTTCCATTGTTTGAGCTTGCTTGGACATTAGTAACTACATTTAGCAAACACCAATGAGAGACATTCAGCAGCTAAAAGATTAATGTTCCTAACAGTGCAATAGCAGAGGCAACACTGTTCAGTTCCACCAACGTTCTCAACTTCTGACACAGAGACCCACCCTTCCATGGGCACAGTTATCTCTAACACCCACCAATGAGATGTGCAACATCCACTGCTCAAACGAAAACATCACATGAAAGCTATTCACAATGAGGGAGCAGCAGAAACGAACCCCAAAGGCAACCAAGTGCCCCAGTTAGCTGCTCAGTCCAAGTAGGGCTCCCAGGAAGCTCCACTGAACAATGCTGTTCGAATGATTTTTAATGGTAGAAAGAGAGTCAATAAAAAGCCAGTATGGAACCAAAGAATTGTGGATTGAAACAAGTGAATACTTTGAAGTGTAAAATATTTAAATGAGATGGCTTCATGACATAAGGAAATGTGCTGGTTTCAAATTTTCACATTGGAAAAGGGTTGGTTTGACTCCAAGGAGCTCATCAGACAGTGAAAAGCATGGTAGAAGGGCTTGTGCAGAGCACGCAGACCTGGCAAGCCTCAGAGCCCAGTGGCTATTTCACACTTGATCTTCACTTTCTTGATCCTCCTGAACGTGCAGCTGCTGGGGCACGTGTGCCTGGCACACAGCATCCTGCCTGGGGAAAGGGCAGCAGCCCTGTACCCCAAAGGCACAATGCCCAGAAAACCTGAGCAGAAACAGCAAAAGAGGCTTTACCAACCTACAGCAGGTTTCAAATAGAAGTCTGCAGTGTTCCACAAGTGACTGCTACTGTCTCAGAAGAACCAGCATCCTTCCAGTTATCACTTGGCACCAATCACTGGTGAGCTGTGTTGCTGCCTGTCTTTACGGATTTAACAGAAACCCCATAATACTGCCTGTTCTAGCTTTCATTACAAAGCACTCTTCAACTGGACCCTGTAAAAATATAATGCAGTATTTATGGACAAAGCCAAGCTTTAGGAGACTTGCAAAGAATTAAGCGTCCTTAAAACTATTAATTGAGATAGGAGGAACAGGGAGCACTTCTTAGTGCAGGCTGCTGGCACACGAGGTCCCAGCAGCAGCCAGCAATGGCAGGTGCACATGAAGAGGTCTGTGTGCAGATTCCAGAGGGACAGCTTTCTAACAGAGCAG